>VDFB02256177.1:0-28887 GCA_007258455.2 Sequoia sempervirens | reverse complement strand
TATCTCTCCTTTGGATCGAGTTTCAACACTTAGTCAATTTTATGTTTTGAGTTTGTACCCCTTGCCTAGGAGAAGACTTCAAAGTTGTTTTAAAGTTGGGGCCATAAAGTGGACGCCTTATTAATGCATTTAATGTTTTATTAAAGTTTTAATATTTCCTCAAAATGGGACGACTTGGGAAAGAGCGTAAAGAATTTTAAATATTTTAAAAATGCATTTGAGGAGGATGCCCTTTGGAGAAGTTGAAAAACTTTCTTGGTTGGAGTTACAGGTTGCTTCAATCGCCCAATTGTGCCTATATATTGATGCTTTGCTAAGTGTTGAGAATCTTTTGGAAATTTGATAATGTTATGCTGCTGAACTGAGTTTAGACCATGCTACAAGGATTGCATACCTCTAGCTTTCTATGCTATTCTTCGGGCCTAAAACTATGGCTTCCTAGATGGTGATTGAAGACCATGTTTCATTCAGGAGTGTGGATAGAGCTTAATTTCTGAATTATTACAAGTGGATTGCTAATGTATAGTCTGTTTGTACTGCTGTTGAAGAGTATGGCTGAAGCGATTTTCTGTTCTTAGCTTCGCCATTGGATTTTTTTGGGTTCTGTGTATTGGCCCATGCTGTTCTACTATGGAGGGCACCCACTTTCCTAGAGTTTCAGATTTTATTACTGAGAATCTGATTTTTAAGAGAAGGTCGACCCTTCCTAGAGGCCGTACTATCTCTTGCTGCTGCATTGGGATACATGCCACTATTTGGTGCGTATTTTGAAGGTGTCTAGCTGCTGTAATTTGGATGCCTAGCTTCAAGGATTCATCAACATTCAGTTTCACGTCAATCGGGTTCCGTTTGGTGAAGATATGAGCAAATTGCTGAATTCTCTTCTTGCTGGTTTGATTTTTTGTGTTGACTGTTTCTAATCAGACTTGAAATAATTCTGATTTTTCTGTTTATTAGAGGCTAAAAACTGATTGTGTTCATTGTAAGGAGTTAAGGATAATGTCCTTAGCCATTGGTTGTATTTGGCCTTCATTTTGACATGTTTGTAGCTGAAACTCATTTATTGTTAAGGCTGGTTATTTTTAGCTCTCACTGGTTAAGTGATTGAAGCATTTTCATTTCAGCACATCTAAGTTTAATAATTCCCCCCCACTAAATAAGTGGTAGAGTGGATTCATGATCGACTTGCCGCCTATTAATATTTGTAATTAGTTTGCTCCCGCTGAATAAGTGGTCAAGCTTATGGTCAGTTATCCGCCTACTCTTGTAATTACTTTCATTTTTCATGGTCAGCTAGCCGCCTAACAGCTTTGTAATTCATTTCTAGTTGCTAATGATGCCCGACACCGTATGCTCTCCCTCGCCCACATTGGGATCTTGGTGATCAAAAGGTGAAGGGTTACTTTCCAAGCTAGTTTATATTTGGAGCTAACGCTAATAGTAGTGATTTGTGCTTATTAAAATTTGAAAGAAATTAAGGGGGAATATTACAGTGGTATCCGAGCTTGTTTTCCTACCATCTTGCGAGTTTCGTGGTTCAATGTTAGATGAGTGACAGGGAATTCTGGTGCTACACCAGAGGAAACCGAGTTCAGTTTCAGCTTCCTGAGATTGATACTTTTTCAGAGGTTTTGAGAAACCAAGAAACACCAGTTGAAACATGGCTGACAGGGGAAAGGGACCAACCCATGAAGCAAATGATAGTGACTCCAGAGCAGAAAAAAAGTTTGATGCCATGATGGATATGATGTCAAGGTTACTTGCAAAGATAAACCAACAAGTGACCCCAACCCAACCAAAGCAAGAGTTAGATTCTGGTGGTTCCAATTCGGAACCAAGAGGGAGAACAGTAGGGCAACATGTTGCCAATTCAAGGGAATCAACCCCAAGACCTCTCCTTCCTAATTTTACTCCAAGGGTGGAAGCATCTGTTGAGCCTGAAGTCCCTATGGCGGATGAAGTAAGACAAAGTTATATGGAGTATGTTTCTCTTCCACTTGAAATTAGGGAAATATCAACTTTTGATCAGTATATGAATCAAAAGAAGGGAAGAGGAGGAGGAAAGAAGGATATTCGAGCTCCTATGGGTCCCAAAATGGACTATCAACAAGCACTTGGCAATGTCACCTTGGCTCACTATGATGGAAGTAACAAGTGCATAGCTCGATCATGGGTCCATAAGCTGGACAATTATCTATCACTCAGGCCTATGCCAAAATAAGATGCCATCAAATTTGCAACTTTGCATTTGGATGGAGCTGCACACGAGTGGTGGTACCAGGGTTAGGTCACTCTTGGCCACAACCTTATTCATACTTATGGCGAATTTACCAACAAACTGATCAATAGGTTTGATACCAAGGATCCAAAAATCAAGTTTCGTGAGCTTGCTCAGTTGAAACAACATGGCTCACTAGATTCTTATATTGCAGATTTTCAAAAACTTTCCGTGATGGTGCCCAACATCATCGAAAGAAGGTTTGTTGTTTTGTTTCAGAAAGTCTTATGGAGCCATTGAAAGGGTGGGTTAAAGCATTTGATCCACCAAGTCTTGAAGAAGCAATAAGGAAAGCTAGAAGCATGGAATTGGCTGCTCCAAGGCCTAAGTTTTCTTCAAAACCACTTGCTCATAAAAAGGAAAAGAAACATTTACCTCTTCCATCCAAAATATTTCCCACCAAGATGGATGAAGAGTTGCGTGAGAAGCTAAGAAAAGAGGGGGTTTGTTATGCATGCCGTGAACCATGGTCTAGAGGGCATATGGTGAGAAGGTATTTTCTAGCAAATGGTTGAAATGCCAAAGTGATGAATGACAATGTTGAAATAAATTTTCAAATCTTAAGGTTGCTGAAGGGAGTAGATGTAATGGAGGGTAAGAGGTAGGAGTCATTACGAAAATCACTTTTAGTGCTTTGACCAAGATAGGGCCAAGTGTGTTAAAGGCAAACCCTAGAGAGGGCTAGATGTAAGGCCATGATTGATAGCTTGTGAAGCAAGTTTGTAGGAAAATGATCTATTGCATGGTGAGAAGCATAAACTCTCAAGGAGATTAGATCAAAGCTATGTTCCACCATGTTTCCAAGATGGGGAAGGAAGGAAACAGGGGGATATATTTCTTGGAGGATAGGGGATAGGAAGCCTCTTTTTAGGGGATGAGAACTAAAAAACTAGGGGAAATTTTAAAATATAGAAAATTCCAAATATTCATATGATGTCATTCACCATACTAATTATATATCACATTTTTTTAGGCTCCTTGATATCCAAGTGGTACCTTTTTAAGACTCTCATGTTTGAATTTGTATACACATTATCTAATCTATTTGTTTCTGGTTATTTACGACTTTTTTTTCTTTAAACTGTCTTCAAAGTTAAAATAAATCAATAAATATTTAATTAAATAAAAATATGTATATATTTATTTAAATCATAAAAGAATAAACATTTGAAATAAATTAAAATAAAAAAAGTAAAAAAAATCATAGGAATTAAATCAAGAAAGTTAAAAAGTTCAAAAAACAAAAGACAAAAAGTATATATAAGTTTAAAATGTTAAAAGTTGAAAAGGAAAGGACACAGTCTCTTTAAATAAAAAAGGGAAAACCAAATGGTATTAGAACATTTCTATATGTACTTTGTAAATTGCAAATAAGGTAAAAATAGAACATGCATAGGATATGTGAAATATAAGTGGGAAATTGTGAAAGGTATGAATAGGAGGAATATCGCATAATATGCGTGGTGAGAGAAGAAAGATAATGAGTGGGAGAAGTAAA
This sequence comes from Sequoia sempervirens, assembly GCA_007258455.2. Lineage (NCBI taxonomy): Eukaryota > Viridiplantae > Streptophyta > Pinopsida > Cupressales > Cupressaceae > Sequoia > Sequoia sempervirens. The sequence continues at coordinate 25,111 of VDFB02256177.1, read as the reverse complement.
AATAATCACAGGGTAAAACTTTGAGGATGCGGGAAATAAAAGATAAAAAATATGGAACTTAAGTTGCTTGTAATGTATTACTAGAGGAAGTAGGTAATAGGTTGTTTGTAAAATATTATTAGAGGAAGTAGATAAATAAATTCAGGTCATTGCATTAAGTTTTAAAGTTTTTTTTCACTTTTCTAAGTGGGGATGGTTGGCTGTCCTGGCTGTTTCCTGGTGTTTCCATGATGTTTTGAAATGTGAAGAATGATTTAGAGGATGACTATGGGATGTTTCCAAGGCGGTCCTGCAATCCCCAAAACACCCCTATTACAAGGACACCTGAGAAAAGGCAGAGGACATGTTTGTGGGGAACATATGATCAAAGCCCTTGATTTGGAGAGACCTAAGGTTGTGAGATCTTGGTAGGATAAAATATGGAAAGCCTTGAAAGGACTAGATCTAAAGGCCAGTGTCAATAGATTGTGATACAAAATGATATGATTGTAATTTAATCAACAAAGAGAGAGAACACTAGATTGTGGCTACTGTACATGTTGTACACTCTATTATATATGTTTTCATATATAAAAGAAGCTTCTTTAAGAAGATAGGTACATAGAAACATGCATAGACAACAAGAATATACAGTAAAAGTTTCATATAGACTATGACTTTCTCATGATGAGAGCAATTTAAGTGCAATATTTAATGGTGTTCTTTTTATATTCTTGACATGCCAGGGTATTCTTTTTGCATTTACCTTATATATTGTTTATTTTGGGTATACATACTTCACCATCTATTGGATTCGTACCTATACCTTCTCTATAGAGCACAAATGCTTTCATCATTAGGAGCACTCAGGCTGCAACCCTTTACTATTTTTGGAGTTGCATGTAGTTCTCACTTTGATGCTTGCCTGGACTGTTGGACGATTTGAGCACATCTTCTCTAATGTCAGTTGAGTAATGACTTGACATCTTTTGGCTTACTTCTTTTTCAGAAGATGCCAATTTTCTTGTCAGTCATTTGCAGCCATGTTACTCATGTATACCACTATACATGGTGCAAGAATGCTTGTAAATGACAATGGACAGGCAAAAACTACCCAAAGACCTGGTTGTGGGGTTTCAATATTTTTGAAGCTACTTTTCAATGATCCCACAAAATATTCCATCTAGCATCCAGTCCTCAGATTCAAATTGAATTTCTCCTCCTTGCTCCCTTGAGAAGTCCTCCTGTTGTGGCTATATATATTTGTTCTTGTGTATTATAGCTACAATTTACTAGATTTAGGTTCAGCTCCTTTTGCTTAATCATTCGTTGCTTTGTTTTACTGTTTGTGTTCTTGGTCCTGTCATCTCCTAGGATTACTTTTGACCCTAGTACTTTTGATCATAATTGGATGTGTTTGCGTTCCATTGACCGACTTTGGTTACTTGGGAATATTAATATAATCATTTCCTTCTCTCTCTTTCTAATAAATTGTGATTATGATTGTGATAACAGACAACTAAGTTACCGGTTTGGGTTTGGGTTCGAGGGTTTGGTTTGCGGTTTCGGTCAATTTTTTTTTGGGGGTTGGGTTCATCCATATAAAAACATATAAAAATAAAAAATATATACATATTTACAATAGTAATTAAGTTCAAAATACCACACATAGCATCATATATTTATAATAAACAAAACCACCATAAAAATAAAAACATCAGAATGACAATTAGTCAAACTTGAATGTCACGATACATATTATATATTAAAATTAACTACATTGCTGCATTTCTCCTTGTAGGCAAGCATTAGGGAAGATTGTCCAATTGGATGACAATATTATAGATGAAGACTTGTAGGCAAACTTGGAAACTTGGACATGGAGAGTACATGGCAAATGAAATGAATTCAATGGGAGTTTGGGGGCAATGCCAAACCACACAAACCTTCATGGTGTACATCATTTTGCATTCACAATAAGACCCAAATTAAGACCTTCAAACCCACACAAACCTTCATGGCGGACATCATTTTAGGGTTAGGGGGCGAATTGGGATTTTTTAAGTTAAAAAAGTAAAAAAAAAGGGTCAAAAAATGTTGAAAACACCCAAAGAGGGCTCAGGTCCGCTTGGATTTAGCAAGGCCAGACTTTGTTTGAACCCATAGGGGTCGGACTTGGATTTGAACCTCGGTCAGATCGAATTGGGACCCTAGGCCTTGGGATAGCGAACCGGTAACATAGACAAACAATAATATACCTTGACAAGCAAGCAAGATAGAAACCCCTAATCACTCTGTAAACTAAACCCCTTAAACAAGACTAAATAAGCAAACTCACAAGACAGGTGCCTTGTTCCAAAATTTGAGGTTCCTTAAAATAAACCTAAGTTACCGTTTTGTTTTTGGGTTTGGGTACGGGTACGAGATTCCGGTACGCAAATTCGGTCAAATTTTTTTGGGGTTTGGGTACATTAATACAAAAACATATAAAAATCATAAATATATACATATTTGCAGTAGTAATTAAGTTCAAAATACACCACCATATTAATAGTCAAATAACATAGCAAAAATACACCACCACTTTCATAGTCAAATATTAAAATATTAGTGATACTCAAATGTCATGATATAAAATTATAAATTAAAGTTCAAACATAAAAATGTCAAGTGTTCACAATCAGCCATTATTGATATGTTTTTTTACGCTTCTTCCCCTAATTGTACTCCCATACCAGTGCAAAATTTTAAAATCAAAATTAATTGGGTATGGCTACATTTCTAGGAATGACCTCTTTGATAAGTTATGCAGAAGTTATATAGAAATGTTGCTTAATAATTCTTTTGAGATCTTTGAGGTTATCGCCTGCAGTGAATCTGAAATTGAACTTTAACTTGAATTTTGAGGATTTATTGTTGATTATACAGAAGGTTTTCATATAGCTATATTTAAAATTATGCAAGTAAAGTTTAATCAGATCAATCAGTAGGGACAGCCACTTTGTTTCCAAGAAGTGCCTAGAACTATAGGAGCATTATCCTGCAAAAGTTTGTGGTTAAGCATGGCCCAGGCTAGGCCCATGCTGGTTTGAACCAGCTGGCCGGTTTCACCAAGCCGGATTTCATTAGGGAAACGCCTGCCCCACTTTGCCTTTAAAGCCTGAGTTTTTTATTTACCCCTTGTTTTTCATTTGAAGCCTAGATTTTTAAACTTGAATGAATTTTAGAGCAATTGGCAACATTGAATTTATATTTATTTATGTCCAATGTTTGTTTATCTTTCTGCGCACTGTATTTGGCATGAAATAACAACAGTTTTTTCCATATTTTTACAAGCATCTAAACATTTTTTAATGTGCCAGATTTTTCTTGTGTTTTTCCTGTTTTAAACCTGAGTAATTGAATTCCATTTAGACCTTCAGTTTACTGTGTTAGGGGCATGTAAATGGAATGCTACTATGCCTTGAACTTTTGAATTTTGTCCCATTCTTTAACTTTACTAAAATAAGACTACATTTCGTACCCACAGTCATGAAATCTAAGTTGCCGGTTCCGGTACGGGACCAAGCATGGGTACAGGATACGGGTACGCCAGTACGGCGATTCTTTTCCTTGGGTATGGCTGTATATATATATATGCAAAAAAATTAAAAATATGCAGAATTGTAAATACATTTGATAGTATGATATAGTATACTTCATCAATCATCAGTCATCAATTCATCATTGAATCATTGATCAATGGTAGTGATAAAAATAAATGCCAATTGATAGTTCAAAATTTCAATATTATGTCATATATCATATATGTCTAATGTCACAATTCAAATGAAGATCATTACAATTACAAACTTACAATGATAATAGGGATCTGACGGTAAACCATCTAGTTATTACAATATTGGATTAATGTCAATGTTTATACTGAAATGAATATTTTATAAATCCACTAAATTGACAAGCAACATTTAGGAAGCTGATAATGAAATAATACCTTCAAAATTAATTTGAAACCCAAGCTAAAACAGATCACAAACTGCTGCAACAAAAAAAGGATGATTCTGATTGATATATGGCTCAAACTCAGTATAGGTATGGCCTGGACAAACAGACAAATAAGTTGTACAGAGGTGTTTAGATGCATCTAATCAGTCAATGATAGGTTGCAACCCTCCTAGAAACTCGGATGCTTCTAGAAATTGTTATAAAATATTCCACCATAGGAAATTAACAATTTTTGCACAAGCATATTAATTTCAGTGATTCAAATTAACATTTTCTGCTTGGGAGTGTTTGGGAACGACTTGGGAGTGCCTGGGAGCGCCCAAGAAGGACCCACAGAGAACCCGGGGCTGCCTGGGCACTCCCAGGTGCTCCCCAGGCCGCTCCTGTACCCAAACGCTCCAGGAGCGGGCATGGGGTCCTTTTTTGAAGAACCTGGTAACATAGCATGAAATCATTTCCTGGTCGTTTCCACAGTCAAAAAAACGTATCCTAGATGTATTTTCTTCGTTTCCGTACCATTTCTCGTACCCGTATTGTACCCTAGGCCATATATGGGCATACCAGTAACTTAGAAATAAAGTTAAACTATTATAAGTCTGAAATTATCATCAATTTGATGAAAACTTCATTTCTTAGAGGACCTCTTGTTATGTAGCTGCCCCCATGCAACAGAGAACCATTTGGGAGAAACCACTACTGACCATCCAGTACTTAAAATATGCATCGATGATTAGCTTATTAATTCATGATTGGATAAACATTGTATTGAGCTGCATATGGTATTTTCTCTTTTTTTATTTCACAACATGCACATATTGTTGAAAATATCATGTTTCTCAGTACAAAGGAACATCACAAAACTAAGTCAACAAAAACTAGATTTCATATTGGTTGAGAAATGGTCATTGCATATTACATCCAGAAGATCGGAGTAGATTCTATTTTCTTTAATTTTAGACATTCAACTTAAATTTTCATTGCTCATTGTGATGACATTTATCATAAGAATGTGATTTATTTCTTCATCAGCAGTGAAGTAATATGAATAATTTTGTGTTATCTGCTCTGGTGGTATCATCTGCAAGGCTGTATATATTTTATATATACAACATGAGATCTGATTTTGAGGGATTGTTTGATGCAGCGTGAACTTGCTTTATATATTGCTTCAAAAGCCAATGTATTCTTCAGCTGGTTTGACATTGATGGTGATATACATCCTTTGTTCAAAGTAAGTACTTCCTGCTCCTGTTTGCAAGTTTGTTGTGGATGTTGAAGTGGTCCTTGTTGCAATATTACGAGCAAATGTGGAAATGCTTTTGGAACTTAAATATTAGAATATAACAGTGGAAATTTCAGACAATTTGGCTGGACGTGTTATTTGATTTATAAGATTAAATTAATAAAATTTATGTTGTTTGAGATGTAATAAATCTATTCAAAGATGTGTTTGACAATGGGCATGCCCAGTTATGCACAGTGTTGCAATACATTAAAATTTCAAGCCAAAGAGAAGTCAAACAAACAATGTTTTGGATTGTCTTGAATTTACTGGATACATTCTTTTTAATTCGTCACTGAGCTGCTATTGGAAGGCATTGGATATACATACACATTGCTGAGACTAACTGATAAAAGTTTGTGTTGTATGGGAATATGATTTTGATGCACAGGTGTTACTAAATAAGCTTTACATCTTTGTGAACTGTTAACTCTTATGCTAAATGAGGCATGAACTAGGACAATTGTAAATTTCTAGCTCAAGGACAGCTTCTAGACTTGCCTTCACCAGAGATTGATCATCGTTGCTAATGTTTTATAACAGGGAAAATTGTTGCTAATTAAATAGGTTGATGCATTGAAATAGAAAGAAACATTTTGTTGGCATCTACTTGTGGCTTTGCAATCAGACCTTGCACAATTCTTAGTGCCTTTTTTAGATACATCAAAACTATCTGTTATTTCAGGAAGACAGCTCTTAAAATAATATTAAATCAGATACACTTTAAATACTAAAAACAAAGCAACTATTTGTCATGACTATATTGATTCATATTGAATATGATGATTTCACAGTCGGTAAGATTGAATAAAAGCTTCTGGAAAAACTGTGTAAACTCTATTTTTGTCAACATTTCAGATCACACTTTGTGTTCCATCATCAAGATAATAAAGCTCATGTGAGAATTGCACAATAATTCAATCAAAAATTTGCAAGAGATGCCATGGGGAAGACAGAGAATTAAAAAGTTATAGTTAAGGTGGGAAAAACCAGAAGAAGTTAATGACACTAACTAACAAAAACACCTAAGCAATAACAAAGGAAATACGACATAACATTAAATTGTGATAGTAATGAATTATGGTGAGGGTTGAACTAAGCCAAGTGCAAAATTTACAAGTTTAGTTCAAAGTAATATAATTGTATGGAGTTCAAGAAGTTAATAAAGAGATAGTGAGATAAAAGACAAAAGAAGTGAGTTAATGTAGGTGTGTTAAATTGTGTGAGATTTATTGAGGAAGTACAATGAATGGTAAACTAATGTAAATAGGTATATGATAACACTAATTTAGGATTCTTCACTGACCAAGCACCTTTGACCATTTAACTTATGACAAACACTAATAAGGATTCATATATACATGAGTGAATTATCTAAGCCATTTCATTCCCACATTGTCTTCTATAGAAGTAACATTATGTGGCCTATAGTAGGTAACGTTAATTTAGGATTCATAAGTAACCACCCTTAACCATTTAATTCATGACAAATGCTAACAGGGAATATATGCATAAGTGCATCATCTAAGTCACCTCATTCACATGTCGTCCTCTAAAGACATTTGTCAGACACCTTCAGTAGGATCATTTATCAATATATCTCTATATGACAATGCACAGGTACTCAGCAAAGAAGGATGATTACCATATCTGTAGACTGTACTGAAAGTTCACCTGCACTCATAAAAGGGAAAGCCACCTATATTCAACGGGAAAAGCAATTCATCTCATATCCTGCACATAGATGTCAGACTCTTACCCAAATAGGGATGCTCATAGATGTCCTTTATGAGCTGGCAATATTTATGGCAACAGCAATTCATAGGAGCTCTCTGTATATACAGCAATGGAAATGTTAAAATATGATAGCATCGGTCAGATCTGGAAGATGATTGCTGCAAGCACCATCATCTTTCATACCCGATTGAAGCTTATCATTATTCTGGAAGTCATATCATGCGAGTAATAAAATTTGAATCATGATTAATGTTTTATATTATATCGAACTTTATATCATTCGCTGTTTAGTGTAAAGATGTTATACTAACGGATTTTAATCTAAATGCTAACCCGCGCTCTAAGAACGCGTCCCATGAGTGGACGTGTCTCCACTCGTGGAGACACATCCTCTCATAGGGCGCGACTCTTAGAGGCTGGGTTCCTCTCATACATATGGCGAAACCTTCCTGATATGCAAATATAGAAATCAGATAATGTTCTGCATTCAGGACATTAAAATTTAATAAATCTGGAGGTCGAAATTCTGTGTTTTCTTGGAAGTCGAAAATCTGTGCTTTAGCTTTTGTAGATTTCTGAAACTAAGAACTTATAGAACCCTTAAATCTCTCATCCTTGCCATTAGATTTGTTTACATTTACAGGAAATTTATCAAGTATCTCCATAGGGTGTTTCATGGGCACTTCCCCAAACAGGGACAGCCAGAGATGTCCTTCAATAATTTTCTTTAACTGTGTAAGATGCCTTGGGTATTTCAACTGAGATTTGACTGACCGAGCAAAGTAAATCATTGTTTAGCACACAATAATTAGTATCTAAAACAATCAACTAGCAGTACACTCAATCAACTTCAGGACATTACTCAATTAGAAGTCAAGCAGTTTTTTTTTCTCTTTGTCAAAGTGCATCTATGGTAACTTGTAGCCAGATATCCAAACCAGGATTCAATAAATCACTTACTTGAAAGATTGGATCTGCAGCAGCCAACCACCAAAAGCCATAATGTTGGGGAATTTAACAACACTAAAATCACTAAGGAGAAGAAAGGATGATCAGAATTCAATCATTAAAGTGTCAGTGCCCTAATAGATATAGAAGAAAACTCCCAAATTATAGATCTGAACTTCTCCAAAGGAATAGAAACCTAGACAAATTGATGTCTAAGTTTTGATTTTCTGCTATAAATATAGCTATTGTAGACACTTTCAAGTATCAGGTACTCTTTTGTGAAATGAAAAGGGATCACCAAACCAGAATGTGAATGGGGACTATGGATTGAAAAAGTCAACCTATTCTCTCAATCTCTAGACACCCAACAATTTAGGTGTCTCTACCATTCTAAAGGTAGCCTAAACAGAGATGTCCTCTTCTTCAAATATGATATTGGCAACTTGAGCACTATAGCTACTTTAGACTGTAAGTTTATTTCTCTTTGATTGCCAAACATCCTGGAAATGGAACTGAAATAGCAAAAAAATTCAGCTTCTGCCAGGCAAGAAACAGGTAGTACATAGACATGTGGAATGATATTTGAAATTCAGGAATGCCTTTAAAACAAATAGTCATACCTCAAACATGATTGACACCCCAATGCAAAGGTCAGCATAAGTTATCTGGTCATATGGATTGCTCCAGAGGATTTGGATTCAATTGGAAAATAGATGCTCTAAATTCCCGGCTTCCCCATTTCTAGACCTTAGTAGCTGGTTTGCACCAGGAAATAAAGAACAGATTGTTCAACAATAAAAAAGGTAGGGATACTATAATCTGGCCTTACTAATTCAGGATCGTGCATGGCAGAAGCATCTACTATCTCCTTAACACAGCACCTGAGGCAAGAAGGAGAAGGTCAAAATAATGGAGACTATGGTGGACCACCATTAAAACTCATTCTCTGAATGCTTTTACATTGCAAAGTTTTGATTGCAGAGAGCTTAAGACAAAGAGGAATACATGGGCCCAACAGATGCACCAACTACAAGTTGTGTGTAAAATTCTCTAGACAACTATTTTTTCAGTGCAATGTAGCCAAAGAAATATGGAGGAGCATAGATGAAGCCTTCAAAGCTACCCAACTCAATACAGACCTGCAAATATGCCAGAAAGATGGTCCAGACTCCAAAATACATAGTAACATGGGCGAACTAAAGCTTATGGATAAGACCACCCCCAGGTTTGTTGTTTGGAATATTTTAGAAAGAAATAAATGAAAGGACCTTTGCAGGTTCTTCCAGGGACCAGCAAGAGATACTCAAAATCATAACGGCCAATATCTGGAGCATAACTCTAGTCTATGCAACCATTTTTGATAACCGATTCAAAGCTTTGAACAAGATGGACTCGGTAGTTGCTAAAATTAGAACCCCTTCCAATACATGTCAATCTTTAGGGTTATGTCGATAGACAAGTGGATATTCCATTGTAAAGACAATGCAAGCAAAAATTTGACGGAGCAGCTCAAAAAGCTTTGGTAAAGCAACAATTGGAGGCATAGTAAGAGATTACTCAAGTGACATGACTATTGGATTTTGCTGAAATAAGAATTTAAACTAATAAAGCAGTTGAAGCTCAAGATTGCATATGGGTCTTCTTTTGTAAGAGCTTGAACCTCTCCCCATTCCAAGTAGAAGGTGCTTCAACAGTTGCCATTGCAAAGGTGCTCTAAAGACAAAACTAGAAGGGGCATCTCATCCTTAACAACAACAATTGGAAACTAGAAGCTGTCACTGACAAGAATCTAGACTTATTAAGCTAGATTTGCTTAAGAAGAATCTAGTATGAGATAAGACCCTAGGATAAAGTCACATGCAAGGGTCTTACATCCTTCATATTTCAACAAGGAGGCAACCAATTACCAGACTAATCTGATAGCAAATGCTTCTTGAGCAAGTGTACCCTGAAAATACTTTAGGAGGATGGTAAAGATGTCGCACCAAATATTATTGTCTGATAAGAGGAGATCCATGTGGAATAACAAAATCATTCTAGTTGAAAAACAAAGTAATAAAAAAATTGAAATAAATATTAACAATCTCCAAAATTATATTTCATAGAAATTAAAAAAACAAAATTAAACTGCACCAAGCCTTTTGGTTGGGTTATTTTATTCATCTTGACAATCCTCCCGAATTGGCCAACCTATTCCTTGGTCTCAAACCTTTCCCAATGATCTTTAATTCTTTTGAAACATTTTCCATCATTCCCACCATGACCCTGTGCTCTTGGGAATACCACAATTGTTAGAATATTATATTCTTTTATTGTATAATGGTCAATTATATCTATTAGTTGTTGGTAGGTAGCTGGTAGGTAGACATTTAATGTCTAAGTAACTTTACTCTATATATTGTAATCAACTCTTCCTGTTAATCAAGCAATTTCTAACCCAAAATTGTTTCACATGGTAACGGGGAAACTATATTGAGCTCTGCTTTCTCACCTGAGGGCTCTGATCCCCGGGAGGGTTTCTTGTTTTGGTACATTTGCAAAGACAAGCTTTTTGTGTTCTCAAAACCCGTGAAGGGTTTTGACCTGTTTTCTAGGCGATTTTTAAATCTGCAATTCGTGAAAAATGTTCACGTGAGATTTTGTGGCTTCTTTTGGGAAAATCGCGGGCTGAAAATCGCGTTTTTCTGCATTTTTATTGGATTTCAGCTTTGAAAATCGCATTTTTCTGCAGTTTTATGGAATGTCAGCTTTGAAAATCGCATTTTTTCTGCATTTTTATGGGATTTTGGCTTGAAAATCGCTTTTCGTATATGCTTTTACCTGGTTTTTCTTTGAGCTCGCGGAGGACGTTTTTTTGTCCTAGCTTGGTCGCCCCTCTACTCAACTTCAGTTTGCCACGATTTCATGGAGTTTCAAGCCATTTTTCTGCATTTTTCTGGTCTTTTAATGGCAGCCTAGGGTTCAGAAATTTTTCATCTAGGGTTTTGACCCTCTGTTTCAAGGCGAAAAATTATTTTGATTGCAGATTCCTTTTGGGTTTTCTGACATCTCAACAGGGTTGGTCTTCAAATTTTTTGGGTACCTCGTTTGATGTGCCTCGAAATATGTGCCTCAAAATTTGTGCCTCAGTTTCAAGTCGAAATTTTTTTCTGATTGCAGATTCTTGGTGGGTTTTCCAAGATCTCAAATGGGTTGTCCTCCAATTTTTCTGGGTGCTTCGTTTTCCATGCCTCGATTTTTGTGCAGCTCTGTTCTGGCGGCTAGGGTTCCAAACCCTCTGTTTTTCAGCCGACAATCGATGGCTACCTATTTCTTGGCTTCTGTAATTCGCAGTGTTGCGTGAGATTCCTTTGTTGGGTTTTTTAAATATTTTTTCCCTTATTAAAAAAAATAAATCTGGGTTAAGGGTTTATAATTTTCTCCTCAAAAATTAAGGGTCGGCTCCTCGCTTAATTCTAGTTGGTTTCTTGCCGGAAAATGAGAGGGCTCTCGTTTTGGTTTTTAATTGCTTTTTCCTTTAAACGATACTTTGTATAGTCATCCCAGAGCCGGATTCCCCAGGCTGCCTACTTTTAGTTTTAATTTCGCCAAATCAAGGTGGGATTCTCTTCGAGCTTTTTACCGCTTTTTCCCAAAACGATGATTTGTACTCGTGTGGTTTGTTGCAGCCTATTTTGGTCGTGACTCGTTATTGGGCTTTTAACATCTTCAACCGGGTTTCTTTTGCGCCTCGCTTTGGCATTGTGCTCCTCTCGCAGTGCCGTGTTGCTTTCCACTTATCTCAAAATTGTGGCCGGGCCAAGCGGTGTTCTAGTTTCGTGGAAGGACAGCTCATATCCACGCCGCGTTGGACATTTTGTGATGACTTCTGGTTAGCAGTTCTGCAGATTCTGGGAGGGTTGGTGGCGGACTCATCTCAAGTGGCAGAGTCAGTGGCAGGCTCTTGTCTCCTGTTGTAGAGCTTTCTTTTTGGTACTTTTGGTCATCAACATCTTCGCGTAAATCTCGTAGAGTGGTCCTCGTAGGTAGCGTAGTGTTCTCAAGAATTTGTGCCAATCAATCACAGTGTTTCTCGTAGGGTTAGTTAGACGATTGACCATTAAGGGAGGTGTTAGAATATTATATTCTTTCATTGTAAGCAATGGTCACTATATCTATGAAGTTGTTGGTAGGTAGTTAGTGGGTGACATTTAATGCCTACGCAACTGTACTTCTTACAACGCCCTCCCACCAACCAACGCTTCCCATGCCCTTCCCATGCCACACATCGCCTATGCAATTGTGTGTGACACACATCCCCTGTTTTCCCTTGGGTGTGTACCCCCCTTTAATGCCATCTTTGATTGCCACCCATTCAGTTTTCTTTATCACTAAACAATGCAGAATGTTTGCATCAAATACTGAGTGGATAAGAGCATGTAGGAAGGGGTAACAATGTTAGGCAGTGTACTCTGGCTTAAAGCAACACCAACTGCTTGCATGCAAACAATAATGAAATTTCAAGGCATTTCTTCCTTGAAAGTCCTCAACAGTCAATTTAAACCCTGGCTAGCTACTACAATAGCTAGATGACATTCATTCTTCCTTGCACTAACTGGATGTCAAATCAAGCACCATTGAAGGCAGTGGTGATGTCTGTTTTAGCACAGCCTCAACTTAGAAAGGAATCAAATCCCAACGAATCAGAAAATGACTACTCCAAGGTCTTTATAGCAAGGTTTTGGCCTTGTTGGATAATTCAGTAGTATGATGTACTTTGCTGTTTCACACAAATGAGCTTACAAAATTGTTCCTAGAACGATGTGGTAATTTTGAAGAATAGAAATCTGAATTCATCCCAAATCCCATGCCGCTTGCTGCATATGTTGAAAACTCCGCCAAGCCCAAAACTGACACTGCAAAACTCGCATTCTGGGTAAATTGCTTAAATTTCATTAAAACACATTTTTTTTGCAAAATTCAAATGATATGTATCCAATGAGACAATAAATGAGTACATAGAAGAAACAAGCTGAGTCTAGTTGTATTTGATTGATTTGAAAGCAAATTAGGTACAAAATGGCATCCTCATGTGGAATGCATTGATACTGATAGTCTAAAACAAAATGAAAATAGAAAATTGTTTTTGTAAAACTGAAAGTAAAAACTACATTAATATATTTCGATTTTTACAAATTCACATCTTCCTCTTCCCTTGTCTAGTTCTCACTAGGGGAGAGGGTCTAGTCATAGGACTCTGTTGTGGCTCCTCAACCTCCATCTTGGATGTAGATGGTGGTGGTGGTGGTGCTGGCAATGACTCCTCCTCAGACTCATCCTCAATGTCATCCAATGAGAATTGAAATCCACCCCTCTCCTCCATTGCTTGTTGCTCTAAATCATAGATATCATCCTAGAAAAACAATGGAGGCTTGTCATCTTGCCCTGGCCAATCATTGTAAGGATCTATCTCATCCAAATCAATTGGATTATTCGATATTTCCTCTACCTTTCTTGTGCACAACCAAAGATTATATTGCACATAGACAAGCTCATTGAGGCTTTTTTGAGCTAGTTTGTTCCTCTTCTTCATATGGATGGCCTCAAACAAGCTCCGATTGTGCTCACAATTGGACGAACTACAAGATTGGCATAAGACATGGATGGCAAATCTTTGGAGATTTGGGGTATTTCCACCCCAATTTGTCCACCAAACATCTACAAAATAAAATTTAAGAGTTAGAAACTTAGAAAGGAAAGTCAAAAGTTCAAAACATATTTTATCAAATTATCAATATTTGTAATCTGTAACTTGTAAATTTCAAATTTTATACCTGGTGATTGATTGTTTTTTTGCTCTCTTTGCCAGGTCTGAAGAAAAGAGTGCACCCCTTTTTTCCCTATAATTTTGTAATTCATTAACAATGAGGTCTGCCACCTCAGGCTGGGGTGTCATCCTCTAAATGTAAGTAGTGAGGCCCTCCATAACCTCTCTAGTAGGATCTGAGTAGGTGCCTGAATGGAAGAAATAGGGGTTCAAGAAGTACCCTGCTGCATGGATGGGTTGGTGGAGTTGATGGTTCCACCTCCTATCAATAATCTCCCAAATGGGATCAAACTTGAGGCTGTCTCCCTTATAATAATTTCTTATAGCCTCCTTGGCCCTATCCATGGCCTCATAAAGATACCCCATTGGGTTTTTATCCCCATCTACCAAGCATGAACTCTAACCAAGGGCTCCGACACCTACAATATAAAAATGCGAAAAGATAGAGTTACAAGTTTACAATGAAAGACATTAAAAAAAAAATTCAATTTGAATTTAAATATGAAGATTTGAAGTTACCTTCACAATCTCTGTAGCTCTTTGTGCAAATAGGTTGTCGAAGACAATGCGTGCAACCCTCTCCTTTCAGCTTCTTCGAATAAGTTGAGTCTAGCCATGCTTGACTCACAAACATTTGTTTGAAAGCCGTCAATGAACCAAGAAGGCTTTGCAACATTAAGAAAATCGTTGCAAACCTTGTCACACTGGATCTCACAACTCTTTCCCTTGGGTGTGATCCCTCATCAAGTGAAGAACCCAAGGGTGATTGTAGATAAATTTAGTGATCCTCCTTGCATCCTCTACAATCAATGTGACCCAATCTAGTTTTCCTATGTCCTCCAAAAGAAGGTCAAGGACATGTGTGGCACAAGGTGTCCAAAAAATTATGTGGTGTTTATCTTGGAGGGTTCTACTTGTTGCTACATATGCTGCTGCATTGTCAGTTATGATTTGCACCACATTTTCAATTCCAACCTCCATGCAAACTTGCTCTAACATTTGAGCCAATTGTTTTGCATTTTTCACTATGTTGGAGGCATCCATTGATTTCAAAAACACCACCTCATTTTTGCAAGCTACCAAAGAATTAATGATGTTGCGGTTTTTACCATCTATCCACCCATCAGAAAGAATAGTGCAGCCAGTTTTTTCCATTCTTCTCTTTGTTCTTCTACCATTGCCCTTGCCCTTTTAGTTGCATTGTTAAGTAACTTACAAGTACAAAGTGAAACTAAGTACACTATTTTAATATGTAAACAAAAAAATAGCTTAAATTCATCACAAATTGCTATAAATTAAAGAACATAAATTTATCAAAACAATTAAATAAGTTTAACTAACCTCCCACTCAAGTCTGTGCGAGAAGGCGGTTTGTAGCCTTTTCCTGCAACTATCAATGCGGTAACCAAATTCAGTCAGTAAGGAGAACTTGCCACATTGAAAGGGATGTTGTTGAAATACCAAAAATCCACACAAGCAATGTCTGCTTGCTTATGCACCTCCCTATTCCACCCAATTGCCTCTAAGGAAGGTTGTGTTCTAGGTGTGTTTCTAGGCACAAAAAAATCATGCATGTGTGTAGGTGCTGATCTTGGTGCTCTACTGGAGGTAGATGAAGGGTTCGTGGTGGTGGTGGGTTGCCTTTGCATACGTGGACTACAAAGAGAGCCCACTATTCCCTGGACTACATCATCATCTGACTCAAGGTTGATTGGAGCACCTTGAGAAGAAGCTATGGCTGCTTGCATTGCTACCTTTGCCCTCTTTTTTTGCAATTTTTTTCTTCTGCAACTGCATGTATGGCATTCATTTGTCTTTTTATTTCTTTTGTGGTGTTAGGACAAGGCTTAGCATCACGATGAGTGATGCCTGCAAGGTGGTATTTGAGGCGGTTGATGTAATGTCCCCTTTTTGGAATTGCCCTTTACTTGGTTGATATACTTATATGCATTTTGGAGATTAAGAGTGAAGTCGGCTAGGATTAAAAGAATAACCTAATCACTTTCCACCTTTTCCTTGAATGATTCGGCCAGCATAAACATATCTTCTGTTTTGTCTCATGTTACAAAGAATTCGGTCAGCATAGGGATTAATCGGTAATTTCATACCATGCATGGCTGTGGGCCATATATTAGTCGTCTTTGGGCATTTGCCTCCATGCCTTTGTGTATGTTTGGTTTAATATAATAATTTACAATTAGCAATATTAATTAGTTTAGATTTGTATTATTATTATTATAATGTTATTTCTAATATCATCTAGGGTAATTATTATTATAATAATAATATTTAAATTGCTTGTATTATGTGTATCAATATTTATAATGTTATATATTATACTTATAATTATAATATTATCTTCGATAATTATAATTATAATGATATTGAATGGTTAATGTTTTTAAACGTGTATTTCACTATTTTGTTTAGTGCTATGATTTTGGGGACATGACAGTTGATGCAAGATACATAAATGAATCAATGAACACAATAACACAGCAAGATACCCTGGGAAAACCCTCCTTCTCGAGGGAGAAAAACCCAGCCCCAAATATATCTCTTATATATTGATGAAAGAGCAGAAGTCTACTTTACAACATGGCCAAACACTTTGAAGTAACTGATGACAATGACAACTTGAATAGGTTCTTCCTCTTTGAGAGATGACTCCAGCCACCAACTCAGTCCCATGGCTGCAAACTATGACTCCATGCTTGAACATTTCTTCAGTTGTCATGACTTCCTCACAAGATGCCTCAAGTTCTTCCTCTCTGTGCAATCTCTCATCATCCTCTTGCTCCTTGATCTGTCCTGGAAGCATAATAGAGAGAGATTACTAATAGTTTAAACTACCCCAAAGAAATATCAATGCTAGAAGCATATGAGATTCACTATCCCAATGTTATAGTATGAATTAATAACTACATAAAAATTCATTCAAGGTACAAGTATAAGATACTTATCTCTTTATGTTGGTACACCAATGAGCTAGACCTGTAGCTGTGCCTCATCTTCGCCACTTTCACTTGATCTCGGCATCAGGGAACGTGGGAATATGAATCAATCTTTTAGTAGAGATTGAAGACTCCATTTAAATCTGAGATGACATTATGAATCAACGTATCCATACTCATGTGATGAGAGTTTAAGTAATCGAAAGAGTGAAATAACTCAACACAATTTCCTTCCACATGTCCTAAGAAAATATGGCATAGAAGAAATGCCACGAAGTGTTAAGCCACCCTTAATCAATGAATTAACGAATGCCATAGGAGTTGACCTCCTTCCATCACCACAACAACCACATTGAACATTTATATCTGCATCGAATAGGCCTGTGGCTTCAATCATTACTTCTAGACAAAATTTCTGTTTAACCAAATTTGATCGGATTTTTTCCTAGACCTGCTCTGATACCATGTTAGTTTTTAAGATCAGATTTGCAATAAACATAAATGAATCAATGAACACAATAACATAGCAAGTTACCCTGGGAAAACCCCCCTTCTCGAGGGAGAAAAACCCAGCCACAAATATATCTCTTATATATTGATGAAAGAGCAGAAGTCTGCTTTACAAAAATGGCCAAACACTAGGCCAACCTGATGCAATGAATATAGCATCTCTGCAAGATATACACAATATCTATGTGTTCTTCTTTATATGGATCTGCTCTCAGCAATAACATAATCTGCTGTAGATATCCTTGATATCAATCTGTACTAGACAACAATATAATCTGCTGCAAATAATCAAACTCCTCCTTGAGTGCAAACTTGACTTCAGAAAATAATAAAGATGATCTTCTCTTATATCGATCTCCTAGAAACAAATGGTCGATCTGCTGTATGTGCGAATTCCTCTTGAATAATAAACACAATCTCCTTGAAGAATAACTTCTATCTGCAATATAGAAGTCTTGCTGTAGAAATTCACACCTTGCTTGAATGAATAGAAATGGATGATGTGAAAGAATAACCAGCGCCTCCTTAAATACAATTCGAAAGAGAGATCTTCTAAACAACGCGTCCCTTCAATATGCAAAGATCAGTCACCAATGAAAGGATGTGTCTCACACTGTAGTTGGCCTCCTTTGAAATAATACAAATATTACTTACAAACAAATGAAATCGCCTCCAATAAATAAATAGCCGCTGGCTATATTTAATTTATTGCTTTGTCATTGCTCGAAGTATGAAGCCTGCAGCTATACATCAACATCGTTTACATCTGATTTTGCAATTTCTTGATGCTGTTCCTAAAACTTAATCTATTTTAATGGTTTAATAGAAAAAGATCAAAAGATAGGTGAGTAAGAAGAACGGTTTAGGAAGATAACTTTAAAATTCCACAATCATGAAATGAAGCACAAGTAGATAGATCCCAAAATAAACCAATGTCTGCTTAATCAGGTGGCCCACAATGCCACAGAGAGTGCAATCTTCAAAGGCTAGCGAATGATTTTCAGATCATGAAAGAACTCCACTAAACACCCAATTCTGGCACAGCTCAGTGCAAATATCTCATAATTGAACTTGAATAAGACTAACGACTCAAAGTAACTTACAATCAGCAAATCACCAGTAATATCAACAGGGAATCCATTGAATACTTATAACTATTCATTCATAAACTGCTGGAAATTCCAACTAAATGAAAAGGAACCATGAAGCAAACTTCTTTAATCAATGGCAAAAGCTAAACGAAGATCAACAATATCCAAGTATGCTAGAAACCATGAAGCAAGTTGTTTGTACTAATCTATAAAATTTGTCAAGTCTCAGTAATTCCAGATCCATTTTACAAAGAAAAGTGATTACCTTTTATAGGAGTGGCAAGAGCACTCAGTATGACAATGAATGGCTAGGATTCATCCTTCACCAATGGCCTAGATCTAATGACAATTAAATATTTGGGCCCAAAATCATCTTGCATGCCCATTTACAACTGATTTTCAATCTAAGGTTTGCAATTTAATTGCAAATCTCAAAATTCCTAGGCAAGTTGGCCTTTGACAATATATTCCCCTTTTTGGAGGATACAAATTTCACTCCCCTAGGCCAAGTCAGCCATAAACAACAAGTATCCATAAAGGACAAATAAAATAGTGGCACAAAGCTCTAGGTAACAACATCCAACCCGGAAATATCAAAATAGGTTCGCTCCAATAGTGTGAATAATTTATTGATAACCCCTTTCAATCTGATGTGTCATCATCCACAGTGATTTGATTCTTCACTTGTTCTTTTCTTCTGTAATCAATCAAGGCTTTAATTGCAAGATTTAGGGCATCTAGATTAGGCTCATCAACCATATCGAACCTAAAAAATTGTGAATCTGTTGTACCCAAACCAATTTTTTTGCTTCATCAAGGCATTTTGCATAAAAGAGTCTAAACCTTGCTAAAATGATGATAAATACAGTTTTTGGGCAATATCAAGCATGGAGTTTTGTCAATGTTGAGTTAGTCTAAGGCAGTTCTTGTTGATTAGAACCTGAATCGAAAACTCAGAACAAGGCATTTCACGACGACAATTATACCTTTGCATGGTCATTTTAGTGGCCAAGACGAAGATTTCTGTGATCAATTTATGAAGATTTCTCAGGCAAAAGCAAAATTGCGCCCCTATAGCCCAGGGGCACCCTTCTTTTTGAAGGCCTAGATTTTGTGGCATATGCTCATGAACATAGTCAATCTCTTTAGAATTACCCCAGTTATCCGATGAGCTATCCTGCGAGGCTATCCGAAGCTCGTAACTCCGGTAACTGACGTCAGAATTTGAGGATTCCAGAGGTTGCAGATTATAAAAGCTTGTCACTCTTCAGCTTTTGCGCCCTTGTAGCTCAGGGGCGCCCTCTTTAATGGAGGTTCAGATTCTGTTGTTTCCGATTGTTGATGCATCTAATCTTTTCGTGACTAGTCTGGCTATCCAATGAGCTATCAAATGCAGTCATTCGAGTCCCAGAGCTCCGGCAGTCAACGTCAGAAGATGAGATTACGAGGAGAGTTCACATCACAAAAATTTCTCAAATAGTGAAATTGTACAGGGGCGCCCTTCAAAATGACCCCTGAGATGATTGAGTTTGCAGATGAGGTCTTCTTGACATTTGTGCTACTCTAGTCCGGTTTCGCAACGCACCAGTTAGCCTGTCAATCCGATATTCTGAAAGATCGTAGTAGGGATTTTACCAGGCACGTAAATCAGAGGGTGGAGAAATATGAAATTTTCACTATAGCCTTTGTAGGCCAAGGGCGCCTAGCCTTTAGGCCTGTCAGATGGAGTTGTTCGCTCTCGAAGTCTTCACGGGACTTGTGCGCAATTACTCCAGCTATCCAACGAGCCCAGCCGTCAGCCTCCGGGATTTGGCAAACGCTCGTATGTGCGAGGTCTTTGCAAAATACTGAAAAACGAAGATAGCTCAGAAAATGGCCAAGTCTGGTCGTCTATTCCATCTTGGGAAAGGCGCCTTTCTTTTTGAGGTCTTAGAAGCAATTTTCTCGCTTCGTTGCCTCCAGAGACATCTCTCGTAGGTCCTTCTGGCTACGCATTAAGATAGACGATGCACGAATTAGGTCACCCCAACTTCCGATATCAGAGGTCAAAGAAGGGCATTTGGTTGAGTGTTGTACTTTTGTCAAAATGGAGTTTGAGCTTTTTCAAGCCAGGGGCGCCCTTTCTTTTGGGGTCCTTAATACAGCTTTCAGGTGCCTTGCGTATATTCGTTGGATGCGGAATACTCCTAGTCACACAGTGAGCCTATCCTCCAATTAGCAGGGTTCACCGTTCATCGTCAACAACCGTTTGAAGCGTCAGATGGCAAAATAGAGAAATGGTTAAGTCTGACACCTGAAAATCAATTTAATCAAGGGCGCCTAATTTTTTGAGGTGTTAAATGATGGATTTTGTAGTGATGGCTCCCAGCAGACATTTCTTCCTTGCTCTGCAAGCTTCGTAATGAATACACCTGCTTAGTCTTAGCATCACTTGGTCACCCGAAAATTAGTGTTAAATATGGCCAGTTGTAACTTTGTAGTCAGCTACAAAGTAGAAAGTTAATAAAAAACGTGATATCTTGAGCAAATGGACGCCTATGAGGACAAATGAGGACTTTTCGAAATCAGTAAAGTTTGCCGGGTGAATCCAAAAGCTTCACATGGTTTGTCAACTAATTAAAATAATATTAAATATTTATTTTTGCATATTTGAGCATTAAAGGGCGATTTTCTTAAATTGGCGCCTCTTTGTGCTGGATTTTCAAATTGCATGATGAGTATTTTTATTATTATTTTTATTCTAGACTTCAAGTCAGTCTCAGTTTGAACTGAAGGGGTCCAATCATAAGCTTTCTATTTCAGTCGAGGTTTTTAAATCTTGCAGTTAGCATTATGGTGCAAATTCTTTCTATTTAAGCATGGCGCCTATCATTAAACACTCATCCAGCTTAAAGAAATTTGCAGTTCTTCAGAGCAGAGGCGAATTTTCACAGGTTGGGCGAATTTATCATCAGTTTTCAGTGGCAATTGCATCAAACAATTCTTTTTGCAGGTTCAAGTTCACAATTATCAACAAATTTGAAGAACAGGGGGCGATTTTCACAGAAGAACATAGAAAAAACGTCTTCTCCTCTTTGATTCTCAAATTTCTTTCAAAATTCAATTCGCATGTTCACGAAGTTGGCAAATTTTGGCAAGTTTGATTATCTGGATCGTTTCTATATAGCTTCCTCGAATTAAATTCATGTGCTTGAATTTTCAGGAATTTTTAACTCCAGAGCATCAGTTCTTGAGTTTCTAATTTTCTCAACTGAAAACTCTTTGCATGGTCGAGTAGAAGTCATATTTTCGCATTTTTGACGTTTTGGGTTGTCTTAGAATCTTTTTACGGACAAAACCCATATCGAGATTTTTAATGCGAAAATAACTCTTCGATAGGCTATTTTTAGCCTCGTGAGCTATTACCTTTCGAAATCTTGTCGAACATGAGTCAGTTCACGATCCAATAGGCGAAAACTTTTCAAATGCAATACATATTAAAATAATGTTATTTATTTATTTATTAATGCTCAATGTTAGCTAGGCATGTTGTAAAATATCTACGATAAGATCGTCCTTGTTGTCAGAGATCTTATCTGAAGTTTCTTTTAGAAACTTCCTACTTTTTCTTGAGATAAGATCGTGTTCGATCTTATCCTTGTACATCTTGTAAATTATTTATTGAGCACATTGCTCATTGTTAATACATCGAATATTTTACCAATTACTTGTGTAATATGGTATCAGAGCCAGATTGTTCAAAAGTGAATTTTTAATTCATAAAAAATTGTTTAAGATTTTTCTTGAATTTTTTGAATTAAAAATTCTCAAAATCTCTTTGAAAATTTTTTACTATTGGTAAAAATTTGAATTTTTTTTGAATTCTGTGGCTCTCACGAGTACGGCGTGAATTAGGTGGTGGCCATTCTTGTGGTGTTTGTGTACGCGTTTTTTCGCTGTTGCTGGCGGCGTGTTTTCATGCGGCCGCCCGAACTTCTTACGGCCTTGGTTTTTCATTACGTTTTCGGTTCACGGCCGGCGTGCTGTTGTTAAATGGCATTGTTTCTGGTCTCCATTCGCGCCCTTGTCTATGCCCGACGGGATTTCATCAGAGTTCTTCAGTCTGCGTTTTCAAAAACTGCGTTTCTCAGGCCGCGATTTTCAGTGTTTTTTGGCCGCGGTTCTTCTTTTTTGAGACGCGTTTTTTTCAGACGTTTTTTTATGCTCGATTCGTGGTGCTTTCTTGCCCGTGTTTGCGCCACCTCTGGTGTTTTCCATTTGCCACGACTTTGTGTGATTTTCGAGCTGGTTCTCTGCAATTTTTTGGAGAAAATTTGGCGCCTAGGGTTCCAGCGACTTCGGCCAGGGTTTTGACCATTTTTTTCAAGTCAGAAAATTTTTTTGATCACAGATTTGTGGTGGGTTTTTCGAGAGCTCAACTGGGTTGGTCTCCGAATTTTCTGGGTGCATCGTTTTCCGTGCCTCGAATTTTGTGCCATCCGTACACTATACTTTCTACAGTCTGTACCAGAATCTGCCTTTGTTTTTTTGCATTGGAATTCGTGCCTCGAGTTTCGTGCATCAGCCTCTTCTCAGTACCTCGTTTTTCGTGCCTCGAAAAGCGTGAAGATGGCCAGTTTAAGCAATTTAATGCTGGAGGGCAGCCAGAGATTTAATGGCAAAAATTACAACACCTGGAAGCAGCGGATGTTAACAATTTTTGAATACCGCTACCTTGATCAGATGATCCTCGGCAACGCTACTCGTCCTGAAGCGGCGGGTAAGGATCAGGATAAATTTGATGAGCAGAATCGTGAAGCCGTCATGCTTATTAAGCTTTCGGTTACTGATGATCAGCTCCCTCAGATTCCATTGCGAAAATCAGCTAAGGAGATCTGGGATCACTTGAAGGATATGCATGAAACTTCCGACAAAAGCCGTGCGTTTTTCTTGAAGAATATGCTGTTTTCTATCATGATGGATGAGAAGACAACTCTGCACGCGCACTTGAATAAAATCCAGGAGATCAGAGATCAGTTGGAGGCGATTGGTCGGAAAATGGAGGAGGAAGACATGGTTGTGATCACCCTGAAGCGCTTACCGAAGTCCTATGAACATTTCATAGAGACCCTCAACATTACGTCTGCTAATGTTGATCTCAAGTTTCCGAATTTGTGCACTATCTTGTTGCAGCAGGATCGATGGAGACAACAGTTCGGTAGCAGTGAATCATCATCCTCCACGGAGCAGGCCTTTGTAGCAAAAACTCAGTCAAAGCATCATGGTAAAGGTCAGCCTTCACAGTAGAAAGGCTCACGTCAGCGCTCCACCAGTCCGAAGAAGAAAAATATACAGTGCAATTACTGTCATAAATTTGGCCACATCAAGAAAGATTGCCGTGCTCGTTTGGCTTCTGAGCAAAAGAAGCAGGGAGGGTTTCAGAAAGCGAATGTCGCTGACTCTGAGCAGAAGGAATCTGCCTTTTATGCACTGATGGCAAAAAGGCCCGCAAACCATGTCAAGTCCTCTGCCTGGTACATAGATTCTGGTGCTTCACGTCATTTCTCACATAGGCGTGATTGGTTCACAAACTTTTCCCCTTGCACTGACTCAGTAATCTTTGGAGGAGGTGAGGAATACACAGTTGTCGGCACAGGCACTGTTCAGGTTCAGTCTGGCGGGAGGGATCTCATATTCCTCAACGTATATTATGTACCTGATATCGAGCTCAATCTTCTCTCAGTCAGTCAGATCATGCGACATTCTCCCCAGATGGATGTGGTATTCATCTCGCATAG
Source organism: Sequoia sempervirens (assembly GCA_007258455.2). Taxonomy (NCBI): domain Eukaryota; kingdom Viridiplantae; phylum Streptophyta; class Pinopsida; order Cupressales; family Cupressaceae; genus Sequoia; species Sequoia sempervirens. Next base: position 1,022 of record VDFB02256177.1, on the reverse strand, counting down.
ATGTTCGATTGTTGATCGAGAAACTCGCACAACGGTGGCCGTTGGGATAGAGGATCATGGCCTTTACAGGCTTGTGGACACTGGTGATTCTCCGGAGTTAGCCTTGGCGGCCAGAAATTCAGCTGTCACCAGTCTTTGGCACCAGCGGTACGGGCACTTGAACGTGCACTATCTCTCTCAACTTGCTCGGGAGGGACTTGTTGATGGCTTACCTGACATTCAGACTCAGCATCAGGGCGTTTGTGGTGCTTGTCAGGCTGGGAAGCAGCATCGCACACCGTTCAAGGATGGCGACTCTTGGCGGGCTTCTAAGGTACTTCAATTAGTTCATGCTGATATTTGTGGCCCTATGTCTATTTCTTCTGTAACTGGTTGCAAGTACTTTCTACTTTTTGTTGATGACTATAGTAGGAAAATGTGGGTGTACTTTCTTAAACAGAAATCAGAGGTTTTTAATGTATTTCAGAAGTTTAAGGCCTTAGTTGAAAAAGAGTCCAGTTCTAGTCTTATAACTCTTAGGTCAGATAATGGGGGGGAATTCTGTTCTAGTGCATTCTCCAACTTCTGTGATACTCATGGGATAAAACGTCAGTTAACCACACCCTACACTACTCAGCAAAACGGTGTTGTAGAGCGACGCAATCGTACGATTGTTGAGATGGCTCGCTCCATGTTGCAACACAGGAGTGTCCCTACTAAGTTTTGGGCAGAAGCCGTCAATACATCCGTCTATCTCCTTAATAGGTCACCTACTCATGCTGTTAAGGGGAAGACTCCTGAGGAAGTTTGGTCTGGTCGCAAACCTAGGATCAGTCATTTGAAAGTTTTTGGCTCCATTGTGTATGTTTGGATTCCAGAGGCCAAGCGCACTAAGCTGGACTCCAAGAGCCAGAAACTTATGTTCACCGGGTATAGTGACAATCACAAGGCATATAGGCTGATTGATATAGACACTGATCGTCTTATCTTCAGTCGAGATGTTGTCTTTGATGAGGAACGAGGTCCATTTCACTCTTCCTCAC
>VDFB02256176.1:0-33673 GCA_007258455.2 Sequoia sempervirens | reverse complement strand
CACAAAGAGCACTACCTTGATCCCCTTGGGGTGTCGCCTCTGATCCCCATTGGGGCCACTACCCTGATACCCCCGCAAGGGGTGCTGCCCTTGACCCCACTAGAGGCACTGCACCTAGACCCCCACAAAGGGCACTGCCCCTCAACCCCATTAGGGCAATCGCCCTAAAACTTGAGATTATGGCTGCTGCATCATCCAAGACCTATCTTAGACACATTCATAGGAAGGATGCAGGCTCCTTTGAACCATAGACTTCTAGTTATTATTTTGAATCTTTTGATATTTCATATTTCTTTGGAACATTTGATGTCATGGATTTCATATTCAATGAATTTTGTATACATTTGAGTCTTTGACGATATATCTAAGTGTGCTATTTCCTTGAGCAACTCAGCTACAATTTGCGTTTATACTTATATGATTGATGTATACTTGTGTTAGTGATGAGGACCTTGATTGGCTTGACCGGGTAGATAGAGAGGCTGAGGCTATAGCCATGGTAGAGAAGGCTAAAGCACACGCAAACACATCCACAACTAATGTTGGTGAGGGTGGCATGGAGTCACAAGCAAAGACTATGGTTGTAGTTGCTACATCATTTAGGACCCACCTTAGATGCCTTCGTAGGAAGGATGCAAACTCCTTTGAGCCATAGACTTGTAGTTATTGTTTTGATATTTCATTTGTTTGGAACATTTGATGCCATGGATTTCATATTCCATGAGTTTTGTATACATTTGACTGTATTTATATATCTAAGTGTGCTATTTCCTTCAGCAGCTCAGCTACAATTTGTGTACTTTATACTTATGTGATTGATGTATACTTGTGTATGTGATCAAATTTGCTTCTATTTAATGATGCTATTGTGTCTTTAAGGTTTATTCAATAAAGGGTGCTTGAACAAGTTTTAAATCCTTAAAAATCTCTAGATTTCTAGGGTTTTTTTATTTTGCCGAGTCTGCGTCGAGTCACCCCAACTGAGTCCGAGCCGAGTCCGAGTCTCGTAACTATGGTTTGAGTTGTTAAAAACTTAAAACAACTCAATAAATTAATGAGTTTGTTGTACCCAAACCAAATTTTTTGCTTCATTAAGGCATTTTGCTTAAAAGAGTCTAAACCTTGTTAAAATGATTTTTGGGCAAATCAAGTATGGTCTTTAGTTAGTGTCATGTCAATCATCAACAACAATTGGTTAGTACCTGAAGGTCAAAACCTGAACCTGGGACTCAAAGCAGGACATGTTATGATGGAGAAGTGCTTCACGATTGAATTATACTCCTACAAGGTCAATTCAGTGGCCAAAACAGTGTTTATGGAGGCGGAAATAGATGAAGATTTTTGTAGAAAGTAGATTTGCGCCCCTGTAGCCCAGGGGTACCCTTCTTTTTGAAGGCTCAAATTTAGTTGCATGTGCTTGCAGATATGTTCAATCTCTTCATAATTAGTCTAGCTTTCCGGCAAGCTATCAAGCGAGGTCACTCGAAGTGCAAAACTCTGGCAATTGACGTCATAAGCTGAAGGTACGAGGAGGTTGCATGTCACAGAGGACTATCAAATTGCAGTTTTTGCACCCCTGTAGCCCAGGGGCGCCCTTGAATTTGACCCCTCAGATGGATGAATTTGCAAATTTTGTTTCTGGGGGAATCTTTTCTAACTCAGTTCAGCTCCGCAATGCACTAGTTTGTGAGATGATCCGACATTCTGAGTGATCGTGGTAGAGGTTCTACCGAGCATGTAAATCAGAGGGTGGAAAAATGTAGAAATACACACCTATACCTCTATAGGGTAGGGGCGCCTAGCCTTTAGGCTTGCCAGATGGGGTCTTTTGCAGTCATAGTCTTCACGAGACTTGTGCGGAATTACTCCAGCTATCCAATGAGACTAGCCATCAGCCTCCAGGATTTGTCAAACGCTCGTACATGAGAGGTCAGTGTAGAATGCTAAAGAAATCAGACAACCGGAAAAATGACTATGGAAAATACACATCCTCTTGGCAAAGGCGCCCTTCTTTTTGAGGTCTTAGAAGCAGTTTTCTTGCTTTGTCACCTCTAGAGACATCTCTTGTAAGTTGCTCCAGCTACGCAAAGAGACTATTGATGCGCGAATCAGAGCACTCTTGCTCCCGGTATCAAGGGTCAAAGTATGGCGTCCGGATGAAAGTTACACTTTTGTTAAATTAGTGATTGCGCCCACAGGCTAGGGGCACCCTTGCTTTTGGGGTTCCTAATGCAGCTTTCAGATGCCTTACATATAGTTGTTGGATGCAAAATTCATCCAGTCAGTAGTGTTCATCTTTCACCAGTAGTGGCAATTTGAAGCATTAGATGGCAAAACGGAGAAATGGCTGTTTGGAAACCTTGCATCAATTTAATCAAAGGCGCCTAATTTTTTGAGGTGTCAAACGTTGATTTTAGTAGTTGCAGCTCCCAGCAGACATTTCATCCTTGTTCGATGGTTTTCACATGGATATCCTGCTCTTAGTCACAAAATTTCACCAATCACTTAGAAATCGTGAGCTCAACAGAGCAATTGTAACTTCAAAGGAGCTATAGCAGGGAAGTTAGCTAAAAATATCATAACTTTTGCAAATGGACGCCTGGAGAGTTAATTTTTGACTTTCCGGAATCAGTATGCAGAGATTGTTGTTAATTTATTAAAAATAATATTAAATTCGACTTTTTGCATGCAAGCTTTTAAATGGGCGATTTTCTTCAATAATTTATTATTGACGCCTTTTGTAATATTTAATTACAAATTCGCATGTTAAAAAGAACTGAATATTTTAATATTTATTCACTTAGCCCTAGCCTGGCCTATTTTGTTCGAGGGTCTAACTTCAACCTCATCCTGTAGTTTTAAATCTTGCAGTCATGCTTTTATGGTGCGATTTTGCTCTATTTATTCAAGCATGGCATCCATTTTAATTCATCCAGCTTAGTAGAGGCGAATTTCCTTTAGAGTTGGGCGAATTTTATCAGCAGATAATTTGTGAAGACATCAAGAATATTATTTTGCAGGTACAAGTTCAAATTCATCAGTAGAATTCAAGGCAAAGTGGTGATTTTAGCAGAAGAAAAAGCATCAAAACCTCAATCTTCTGTCTCAAATTCTTCTACTTCTCGTCTTATTTTCTTTCGCATGTTTGAAGAATTTGCGACTTTTGACAAAACAAATCATTTGGGTCGATTCAGCATAGCTTTCTTAGTAAAACCCATGTGCTAGAATTTTTCAGAAAAATTTACTCCAGAGCATTAGTTCTCAAGGCTCTGATTTTCTTAATTGAAATTCCTTTGCATGGTTGAGTAGAAGTCAAATTTTCGCAAATTTGACATTCTGGGTTGTCTTAGAATCATTTTTTGGAGAAAACCCATCTCAGAATTTTTCGTGAAAATTGCCCTTTAATGGGCTATTTTTAGCTTTCTAGAAAAGTTGACAGAATATAGCCGTGTTCATAGTCAACATGTGAGTTTTTCAGAATGCAATACACTCAGCTCAAATTCAAGACCAAGTCAGTCTTGACTCACGACTTCATCGGGACTGTTGATACGAATCTACATAAGGTGCTCTTCTAGAAGCAATCTTGGATCCAGTCAAGATAAAAGATTCGATACTTCAAAACATTCAACATTCTGGGTTGCTTGAGACCGCTTCTCTACCTATCTCAGTTCATTGCATAGAGTTCGTAATGTCTTGTGTTAAGCATTACAATTCTGCTACTTGCGAGATACAGTCAGTAGATGGATGGGTCATATGCAGTTTCAAACCCCTGGATATTGAGAGATGTTTTGGTATTCCTCAACATCCGAACAATCGAGTCATTTCCATGGAGTAGTGTGAGCGAGCATTCAATGCTGATATGGACAAGTGTCAAAGTAAGATGGCAGAGAGATGGTTAATATAGAAAAAGAACAAGTTGCCAAGCAATGTGGATCGTGGTGAATACGAGGAGTATGCGATTTTGATCACACTTCTCAATCGTGTCTCAGGTCATGTAGATGCAAACATATTCCAGCATTGGATGTATTATATCATTGGTCAAATCATCTTCGGGCGAGAGCATTATGACTGGGCATCCTTCATCAGCGACATTCTCCACGAGCAAATCACCGGTTTTCTAGTTGCCCACCAGTTTCACGTGTTCCTACCTCATATACTTGATCACATATCAGCGTTAGTTTAGAGGGTTGAACACGGTGGGCATACTCAGTGTACAAAAAGTCTACCATTACTATGACCAACTTGAGTTCACGAAGGCTGAATGACATTTCAAGCGTGTGCATGAGGCTTTCTTGACGTACACAGTGAGGAACTTGGACCGGGAGTTGCATGTTCGTATCTCAACAGTTGCTAGAGCAGCGATGGTTGATTGGGCGGACTGGTTCATTCAGTTCTCTACATACACCTACATCCGTGTCTACAGATACACGAGAAATCCAACCATGCTTCCACGCTATCCTTCGGATAGGACAGTCTTTATGGAGTTCCTGAGGCAACTAAACGATGTTCATCGACATTTGCGCCACAAGCGTAAACAAGCTGCCAACTTTCCAATGCAATTCAGAATCTATTGGTGCAGGACAACAGTTGATGCTAAAGCTGTAGGATAGTAGTTGGAGAAATATAAACTCAAGTACTTTGTCGACACTCACACATATGATCCTTGGGGTCATTATACAACACGCCTTGGTGGTCGCCCATACCATAAGCCTACAATGGAGGATTATTGGGTGAACTGCGAAGATGATTTTGAGGTGCGCATATGCAGCTATAGTAGGTTCTTTCTCTCGCAGATTTCTGTCTTCTTGGCGGAAGATGTGGGAGGTTTGTCAGATGATGAGGGAGATACACTTCCTCAATTTTTCAGAGAGCGGGTTGATACACAACCACTGTCGATTGTTGATTGGTTCGCCAAAGAATATTCATCAGTGAAGGAGAGGTCTAGTAGAGTTATTCAAAACAGTATACTTTACCTCGAGAGCAAGAAGACAAGGAGGGTAGTCGTGCCTAGAACAAAGCTGCCACCGGTAGATGCTTCACTACCTTCCTCATCTAAACCTAAACAGAAGAAAAGGAGTAACCCTCCTAAGAAGAGTCAAGTGCCTAACAACTCAAAAGGGAAGGCACTTGCTATTGAGACACACATGGAGCCTGTCAGAGAGTCAGTTCAGAGTTTGCCAGAGCCTGAGGTTCAACCATGCATAGCATTACCGACACCAGAGCAGTCTCCAGTGCCAATTCACGTTGATTCGGACTTGGACTCGCCACCTCGCAGTAACACCTCTACACGTTCACTGTTGTCAGAGCCTCACATTGCTAGTACAGATCCTTCCAGTGGGATTAGTCGAGACTCATCTTGGCTTGAGAGTCAACTGGGAAGGAAGAGGAGGCAGTCGTCTTACGTACTTGATCATTCAAATTTTGATCATGCCTACCAGGATGCACCCAACAAGAGGATCAAGAAACACGTCCATGTGGAGAGTAATGCTGATATGGAGATTGTCATTGAGACTGTTAGACCTCCAGAGGGGAAGAGTCTGAATGAGATAAGGACAGGACTTTGAAGTGATCACAATCAACCTTGGTCGAAGCACTCGCCAAACAGAGGTTGATCTCCTACAGGTTGCAACAGATAGCGTGAGGGATAGAATATTGAAAGACTAACAAGACAAGGCAACCCTCAAGGCTGAAATCCAACATCTTCATCAATACATTTCTAGCCTTGTACACAGAACGGAAGATGTCACCATCACACTCCCACCGATGATAGAGCCACCAACGGAATAGGGTTAGCTTGATCACCTGGTTGCTTAGGGCAAGCGTTTGGAGGATTGGGAGGAGGAGTTCGTTACTAGAGGCCGCTTTGTGATTGCAGAGTTACACCAGTTGCGGTACAATGCACATGAACACTATCTACGTCTCCAAGATGAGCGAGACTTGGCGATGGACAGACCCAAAGATGAGATTATGATTGCTCACCTGAGGATGGCATATGAATCAGTCACAGATGCAGAGGACAAAGAGGCTATCTACACTTGGAGGACACAGTTGATCTTCAAGGCAAAGATAGAGGAGACAATGGCATCAGAGTTGGCTGAGAGCAGAGAGCACGTCACTAGTGCACTCTGGTATGTGAGAACTCTTGTGTCTCGCATACCATGCCTGTATCACCTTGAGGGTTGTGTGTATGTTGAGCTTGCTGACGTACAATCAAAGCTCTAGGCACTCATTCATAGTATTTTCAGTGGGGAGACCGTTGGTTGTAAGATGAATCAACTTAGAGTCATGTCAGCATTGTTTGATGAGGCAACTAGGAGCATAGGTGAACTTCAATGCCAGATCACAGGCGGTGAGGACATGCCTTACTAAACACAAAGATACTGCAGAGTATTACTAATTTCAAATGGTGACACAAATTAACAACCTCAGAGGGTTAGTTGCCCCAGATAACAAACTAAAGGATCAAATAATTAGGAACTCGCAGCTAGTTCTAGGACAAAATCGTGAGCATGCAATTAGAACTCGACTTTCATCTTCATTTCTCTTTGTTGGGACCATGCACGCATGTCTATCTTATCCTTTGAGATATTTTTGCAGGACTTGGAGTTTCATTTAGGGTTTTTGTTAACTGATGGTAGTGTTCCAGTTAACTTGCTTTCAATAAGGACGTGCATGCTTGCACATTGTCCATTTAGATTAGATGTATCGGTTAACTGATGGTAGCTTTCCAATTAACTGTTTAGTTTCCTTTATTAGGGTTTAGCAATAAATCTTGCATGCATTGCAAGACTGTAGTTGACTCAAGGTGATTTTAGGGTTCCCTACACCTTTCGATGTCTATAAATAAGAGCTTTTGCTCATTTGTAAATAACTTTTGCCCGCAATAGTAATATATGCTAAGCCAGATTTTCCTGTAATATTGCTATTCGGTATTTGTTCGCTTTGGTTGGATGATCATTGTTTCATGTTCTTGTGTTTATAAGCTTTCTTTCATATCTACACCTCAGATAGGTGCCGTCACCTCCTTGGGAATTTAGAATTAAGGCTTATCGTTTATTGTTACTGTGTTAATGAGCTTTGTTTCATGTCTACACCTTGGATAGGTGTCATCACCTCCTTGGGAATTCAGAAGTAGAGTTCATCGTTTGATGTCCTTGCCAATAACCTTTCTTTCAGCCTACGCCTCCGATAGGTGTCGTCACCTCCTTGGAAATCCTGTCTTAGAGGTTATCGTATAAATCATTCCCGCTCCATTTCCTCATGCTCTGATTTCTTGAGGGGATTGGATAGTATAAGCTAGTTAGTTTTGAGTTGTAGTTAAGACCTGCGAAACCAAAAAATCCTTGGCTGCAACGTTCAAAGTTTCTCACAAACCTTGTGCCTCTTGCAGCTGAGACAAAAAGATAGGAATTAGTTTAGTTTACTTTTTCAAGCATTTTGTCCACACAATGAGGGAGCTTCCCCTCCTAATTTGAAGAGAACTCATCATGCAGTGTGCATAGCTGTCCATACCAACTTGCACTCTAGAGGTGTTAGTTGTTACGCCAACAAAGTTGTTATAGGAGGTCCCCTATAATGTAGGAAATGCAACTCATATATATATATATATATATATATATATATATATATATATACTATGACTCCACCCATATTTCTTATAGTAAATAGGGCCATGAAATGACATGAATATATGAGGATGGTTTGAAAGTAGTCTACTGATAATGATTGTCACAATCTTTGAAGAATCAAGAGTTGGTTGGAATTTAAAGTTTTTTACATGACCCCAGCCTCAAGGTTGTTGCTGATACTTTCATTGATATTATTTAGTGTGTGATTGGAAGCATCTATTTTAAAATATCAAGATGTTGTGTCAGAATATTTGACTGTTCTAAGCTATGATTATGATAGTTTCAAGTTTCAAGTTTCAAGGACATGGTTGTTAAAAATTGTAGGAGTATGATGTTCCATGTCCAGTTTCTATTGAGCTACGCCATCTTTATTCGCTTTGAAAAAAAAATACCAAAATGAAACTGAGTTGAAGTATTACAACATTCTACAATGATGTATCCCTAGTGCAAATTTTCTGTTTGGGATGCCCCATTACAAAGGGAAGAGGACAAATGTGCCCCACACATGCTGTTTGAGAAATAAAATTGCAGGGATGTTCAGGGATGTTTCCTTGTTTTTCCCCCACAGTTAGGGATGTGTAGACATTCCCAAGATCTATGTGGATGTCCCCAACCTAACGTTCCCTGCAGGTATAACAAATTCTATGATAATTATTTGATAGCTACATGCTTAACAGTTTTTGTATAACTAGTATAATCAATTGGTTTTTGTTGTACCCATATGAAACTTTGCATGCTGGAGGCTGTTTAGCAAAGATTATCAGTCTTCTTGTTAGGTCGACACAGAAAGTTGTCAAGCATCAAGGTTGTTCTTCTGTGGTTCTTGTGTGTCGCAAGTGAAATCCATCATTCTAGGAATGCACTGGTTGTCTTTGTTTAGTTGATGAATGAATGCCAAAACTAAAAATCTTGATCAGTAGAAAATAACTGTCAAAGCAACGAAATTGACTAAGTATAAGACAAACTAGCATGAGGACTCATGGGGCATGCTTTGCTAGCACAAGGACAATTGGCTTAGCTAAAAAGGTGGTTTTGAACCCAAAAGTGTGCCTTTTTGGTGTGTCTACAATGGCAAAGTGACCCTAGCTGTGCACTTTGGGTAAAGTTGCGAAAATGAGTAAAACAGACTAAGGCAGAGAAAAGTGACTAAGCGACCCCAAGTGTGCACTTTGGTTAAAGTTGGAAAAATGAGTAAAATGGACTAAGGCATGGGAAAAGTAGCTGAATGCTTTTCCAATTAAGACCAAAAGATAATTGCTAAACCTCCTCTAGGCACACACTTTTCATGTCATGTGCAAATCTTAAGTGGTTAATTTCCTCTAGGTGTACACTTCTTTTATTGTCAGGTTATCGCTATAAAAGCACAAATGTTAAGTGGTTGATCACTTTTGGGCATGTGCCCATCCTTGTGACTCAAAAGCAAAAATGAAAAAAAGACAAAAAGATAACTTGCAAACAACCTCTAGGCACACACTTTCCTTTTATTGCTAGGTTATCTCTTTGAAAGCATATATGTTAAGTGGTTGATCCCTTCGAGGCAAGTACCCAACTCATCTTTACCACTCAAAATTGAAAAGAAAAGGGACCAAAAAGAAAATGTCCTTAGTGTGTATGGCGCAAGGAGAGTTATAAACAAGCCAAATGCATTTTCATCATATCATTTGGAACAATTAAAAAAGGGAAGGTGAGGTAAAAAAGGGAAGGTGAGGCATTGGAAAGAAAGAAGACTCACGATTTTTATAAAAGGATTGACAGGGCTGCTACAATATTTCACAACAGATTTTAGCAACTTTCACCATTGGAAGGAGGTGCCAAGTTTGGTTTTGATTTTGTGCAAAATACTTGAGCTTGGCAAATAAAAATCCCTAGGGTTTGAGCAGATTTTTTCAGGTTTTTCAGATTATCGAGTAGCAAAAGATGATAAAGAGAAGGCAGCCCCTTAAGATAGAACAAAGAAACGAGTGCCTACATTGTGCGCTTGGTCAATCCTTTGCCCAACTCTAGTTTTTCTTGATACTCATAACCAAGGAGGGTTGATGAAAGCTCACAAAAGAAATATTTGGATAGTCTTGTCACATGTGGCATGGGTACTCAGCAATTGATTGGACACTTATGTGATAGGGGGCCGAAAATCACTGACAAATCGTATGGGATATGAAAGGATACCAATGGAGCATAGGAGCACGTGGCCAAGCTAGAGAATGCCATGACAATTGATATGTTTTCGTGTGGGAATGTCATTAGTCATCTAGAGCCAATAGCATCCATGGAGGCACAGTAGCTAATTAGATTGGGTGTGATTGCTGATCCAAAAGAAAATCTTATTTTCAAAACCATGAGTTTCAACAGTGAAAATGAGTAGATACCATAAGAGGAAGTTGAAAATTGCAGGAAAAGTCATGCTTTCTTTTGTTTAATCAATCCCATGTACATTTAGCAAAAACAAATTGGAAGAAGTGAGAGCCAAATTTGACCGATTAGTTTGGGTCCTTTGTGTTAGGGTTAGAGATGGCGATATCTAACAATTAAATGCAGATTTAAATAATAAATGTGAGAAATCCATAAAACATGCCACATAATAAACCTATAACACGAATTTAACGGTTCAATCTAACTGGGGCTACATCCACCAAACTGCAGCCATCCAATACTTTATTATCCAAGTAAAACCTTATTACAATCTCTATGAATAATCGCTTTTCATCATAATCAGAATCCCATCCCAACTCCCTTTAACAAGCTTTTAGAAGCTTCCACTAGGGTTTTACAAAGTCGGGTTTTCTTCTTTTCGAGATTTTCCTTTTCGACGACGCCAGTAAAAATGGCAAAAATAAAATTCTGGGGGTCAGGCCCTCAATCACCAGTGGGCCCAAATGTTCTCGACCCTCGGGCGAGGACAGGGGTCGGGTGTACAAGATACCATGGGCTATACAAGATAGCATGATCACGCCACATACTAACACTTTGGGAATAACTTGACGAGTCTTCCTTTGGTCCAAATTGCATTGATGAATCCATAGTTCACAAACTTGGACTCAAAGAGTACTTGACAAGCGAAAAAAAAATTGACTCGGAGAGTACTCGACAAAGCTCGACAAAAACTTGACATCTTAAAAAACACTTAAATTTTTGAAAAAAAAATGTTTTGAAAAATAATAAACTTTATGCAAAATATAGTTACAAAATGAATCAAATGAGTTTGGTGGTGGTTTGGGGGAAACACCCTCAATTTGGTGCAAGGGTTTGAGGGCATGCCCCTCATGGGGGTCTGGGGGCAATGCCTCTCATGGGGGTCTCAGGGCAACACCCCCTGTGAGGTCTCAAGGCAACTCCCCTTGTGGGGTCCGGGGACAATGCCCTAGGTGTATTCCCTGTTGTGATATAGGGCAGAGTCAAGGGGACCCCTACCACCAAGCCCAAATTCAGGCCTTTGAAACCACACAAAACTTCATTCTGCACACCATTTTTACAATTTTATCAATTAAGGGAGAAATTAGGTATTTGACACATTTTTGTTAAAATTATTTGCTCTCCAATTGCTGTGTGTCTGGAAGGTTGACTCGTTGGGGTTTTTATAGGCCGAAATCGCATCCAAACCACATCCAAATCGGCCCAAAAATCATGTAAAAAATGCGTCTCACAAACCTGCATGTGAATTGGTGAGTTTTTTTGGCAAAATTGCAGGGTTTTTGGCAAGTTTCCTGGAACAACTCGACGAGTTTTTAACCTCTGCCGAGCCGTGAGTCACTTGTATGAGGCCTGCAACCAGTTTTCAATCTATCGATGAATCTTTCTATGAAAATTTTAGTGCAAGGAAAGGAAAAGCCAATCATCCAAGTTTTCTTTGAAGAATGTATAAGTTTTGTGCATAATCATCTTACCAGGAAAAGAGTAATTTTGAGGCTTGTGGATGAAATTTTTCATTAAGATAGTTCAGCATGCTTAGGAGGACAGAATGCAGGCTCCAAATTCACCAAAATCAAAGGATTTTTCAGATTAGTTAATTTCAGCTAATTCTATGTTTAGTTTTGAGTTCTATTTTTTAGGACAGGTTCTAGTGAGCTTATTTTTTGTTAGATTTAGTGAGCTTTTATTCAAACTTTATTTAGATTAGTTTTTTCTTGAAGGAGCTTTATTTTTATCCTTTTCAGCTATTTTAAGTGAGGTAGCTCCAAATACTTGTATTTTTGGAAGGATTTCCTGTTTATCCTAAATCTCAAAATAGCATTTTGTAAACTTGTAAATAAATACTGTTTTTGTAAACTTGTAAGTATTTGTATCAGTTAGTTATATTTGTAGAGAAGAAGGGAACAAAACAAAATAGCTTTATTTACAAGATTTTCTTAATGATAATTGATGATGTGCTTATTTTGCTGAAATATTGTTCAAGTGTTGAATCTGAGTTCATGTGTTTACGATCTCTGTATTTAGATTTGAAAATAGTGTCATGCTTTTCATTGGTGTTATTCTCCAAGTTGTGGCTTTGAATGCAGCTCCAGCTATTTGATTTATGAAATCTAATGGTGCCTATGTGTTGGAGTAGTTTATTCCTTAAACTTTTGTGTTCATGGATTTGTTGGTTTCTGTATTTAGCCAGTAGGAAAGGGATTGTTGTGTTTAGATTAGTTTTTGATCCCATCAATTGTGAGTCATAAAATATTAGATCTTGTCTGTGAGAAGATTTGATCTCAATTTTGTGCTCATGCGTGAGGCCAAAAATATAGGATAAGTTTAGTTTGGTGTATTTCACTTTGCAGAAAAACAACATTAGAGAATTATTGTGCATAGTGTGAGTACTTGTAGATTTTTTCCATAGTCATGTGTAGGATTAGTTTAATTATAGAGTTTCTCCATCCAATTTGAAGACAGGTTTACCTCACATACTATTCGATTTTGTGTTGTATTGAAAAGTACAAATTAAAACCCTAACAAATTCCAATTATTCTGAGCTTCCACAATAAATATTGCTGTCAACTTCCACAGGTTCCTTTTCACCGAAATGAAGACAAGTAGATTCTCAATTGAATACTTTCTACCTTTTCTTTCTAGTGAAACAAGCCGTTGTTGAAGTTTACTTCATCACTCAAAGAATGGGGCAGGTGGCAACATCCATACTCTATCCACTAGCACAAGGTGTCTATTGACTCTAAACTGTACACTTTCCTTGCCATATATCATCATCATCATCTAAATCTAACTCAAAACCCATAAGAGGCTTAATTATTGCTCATTGTGCTCATCTTCATATCCATTGAAAGCTTTCCCTTCCCTATTGGATTATAGTGGCCTTTTCCTGGTTGTGTATAGCTTGCACTTGCTTCCAAATTTCGTTTCCATGTAGTGCTGCAAAAGCAAGTATGTCTTTCTAAATCACGATCATCATTAAATCTATTAAGCACTTGTGGCCATAAAAGCAAAAAATGGGAATAAAATGCATTTAATTGGCACTTGACACCTTGACTGTGCTGGTTCAAACTGGCATGGTTTTGACCTGGTCACACTTGGTTAAACCCTTTCTGAAAAAAGCACAGGTTATTGAATAACCAATGTTTTCTTTTTCACATTTTTCAAGTTTAGGGTAACATTTGTCACATTTTCCCTGTTATAAACACATATAATTGAATACCATTGGCATTTACACTTTCAGTTTGCCATGCTGTTGTAACGTAAATATGGTGCTACTATGCATGTGGTGCATAATCACAATTGCTTGAATCATCAAGATCTCCCATGGGCTTGAGCAAATATATTTGCCTAAGTCTTCAAAAGAGGAAAGCTACTCCTTTTTCAGTAAGAAGGGATAGCTCTACCTCTATATTTCAAGATTAACCTTCTTGTGAATGGTATGAAAGGTGGAGTCTTTATCTTCCGCTGTGATTCAATTTTAGGGTACATTTTCCTTTACTTCTTTCCTGCAACAGCATGCTAGCATCCTCTTTCTCGGGTGATTTTTAGTTTTGTTCAATGATCTGCTGCCTTCTTCAAAAGAGGAAACCTGCTCCTTTTTCAGTAAGAAGGGATAGCTCTACCTCTATATTTCAAGATTCACCTTCTTGTGAATGGTATAAGAGGTGGAGTCTTCATCTTGCACTGTGATTCAATTTTAGGGTACATTTTCCTTTACTCTTAGAGAACATTAAAGCCATTCTCCTTAGCTCTAGCATTATTTGTAAGTGTGATGCCCTTGATGTTAATGAGGATTTCTCCCGAATAATTATTCTCCATGTCTTTCATGGCTGAACTGTCCAAGAATGCAGTTTCACATGGTCCCCCATGACTTGAACAACACTAATATGACCAGCCTGCTGCTGTTCCAGATTTTCTTGTTCTTATAATTTGAGAGTGCCTTGTGAAATCTTTTGTTGAAAAAACAGCAGTACACAAGTTCAAGAAGGGGCTCACTAAAAGAAGCCAAATTAGAGACTTCTTATCACTGTGCAAATACACAAACATGCTTCAGTTAACTGTCACATGCATTGTGAAACGTAATAGTGATTACCTGTTAACTGTTCAAATTAGAAATAATTAATTAACTGTACCTGGTGGTTATGCATATCAGGTATTTCACATAGGAGGTTGGAGGCTTTTTGGGGATGCTCAATTATTTTGTTTATAAAGTAAAATCATCAGTTATTAACTTATTGCAGTTGTTGAAACTCAAAGACTGATATAGAGTGCGGATTTACTATTAAGTGCAGCGCTCCTAGTGACAACATATGCTCTTGAGAATGCCATCAAGTTTACAGAGATGTTATCCTATTCTATCGTGGCATCTTCAAAAACATCATTGTAGTTATGGCAATTTATCACTCTTTTCACTCAAGAGAATGCATAAAATGATCTCCTGTGTTTGGTGTGAACAGTGAATATGCTGGTATCAGTCATGTCTCAGTACCAAGCAATAATGACTCCCTACATGCTGAGTATGTCATTGTTAAATTGTGACCTTCAGATTTGTCAATGCAATTAAGACAGCTGAACCACCTTGCATTAGCCTCAGATTCAGCACGTCTATAACATAAATGTCTTCAGCAGTGCCCTTGGACAGGTTTTTGTTCTGCTGCTACTCGCAGACATGCATCCCTGCTTCACCCCATTATTATTAATAGTTGAATAGTTGAATACCATGATTGAATGTTGTGTTTATCTTTTAAGGATTTTTTATGGAGTTGTTATGCTAGCTACCTTTACATGGTACATGGTGTCATGGCTATGGATGAAGGGGAGAATGACATACATCAGAAAGGAGAACACATACGAGAGTGAGAAGTTAGAACAATGTCTGGTGGTGAAAGAGGTCCCTTGTTTAAAACTTTTACAGTGAACAATGAAGACTAAATATAAATTTTTGAAATGAAACCATCATAGGTACTTATATATATTACCTCAATACAGGTAATGGTCATTAATTCAAAACTGTAACTTTTGCTGGACTAGCCTTGATTTTCATGAGCCAATATGCACATCTTGATCTTATCATAGCTGGTCTTCTTTTATCAATCTTTTGTGCCTTTTGTCTTTCCATAAGTTCATAGCTGATAAGACGAGTTAAAATACTCTCTATGCTAAATTAACCATCTGGTATGTTCTAGAATGAAGTGTAAACTTACAATTGTAATGTTTTTGGTACAATACAGTGAGGAGTTCAATGCAGGGTTCGGCTCCCACACTCCTATAATTCTTGGACAAGCAAAGGTTGTTCGCTATTACCCAAATTTCAATAGGTATGTAATCAAATATCACTTTTGAAATTTGAAAGATTTCTCTATTGACAAAAAATTTCATTTAAATTATTTAATTGATAGTACTAGATTCTATACAGGGCATTTTCTATTGCAAAGACACTGATGCTTGAGGGGAAAGATGTGTACAATGCTGCCAATAACCTGATAGATCTGTCAGATCCTGCAAAGCTGGAAGCCGTAAGTATTACAGAATTATAAGCATTAGTTAGGATAGAAATTCTTACCATCTCATTTGAGTATGAGGCAAATGCTTATTTTGCATGTTGCTATATAATTCTTTTGTGAAAATACAAATATTGATGCACCTCTTCCTGGTGTACCTCTGTACTAAAACATATGAATATCAATAGGAGATCCGTAAAAGCATAGGCTGTGGGCTGAAAGCTTACAAAGTTCCTTTTCCTTGGGCCATTAGCACTTGAGTTTTGTAATCAAATTTTTGAACAGGCATTTAATATGAAATTATCCACTGAAGTCTGAATTTCCTTTGCACTCAATATAGAGATTTCAAACATCTGGAAGTTTGTTTCTTTATTCATATCCAATCTCTGACAAGTATTACATCAGTTTCATAATTTAAAGTTTAAAATTTTTGCGCTGATACATTTTCGTAAGTATTTTGCATTAGCATTTGAGCTATATTTTCTGTGTTTTCTAGTTTCCATATCTTATAAGCTTGGTCATGTGCCCTATTATATGGAAGGATTCTTTTCAATCTACTTTTCTCTTTTCATAAAATAAGCTAGTCACGTTCTGGAATGGATATGCTTCTATTTAGTTATTCATTTGGATCTATAATGTGTGAGATTGATCTGATTTACTGACTTGATTATAGAAATCAGCCCAGTTAGGATCTGTTACAATTCTTTTTGCATTGCACTAAAAGTTTATCTGGAAGAATGCCTCAAAAGGCTAAACAAATCATAACGAGAAGTATACAAGATCAGTATCTAATAGTGTTGAGGCTTGGATTTCACAAAAACTCACAATTTAGTCTTTGGCTTGGTGAAAAAACTAAGTGGTGCAGGAGCACCTAGGAAACACTAACCAGTTAGGAAGTCTAGAGTGAAGTTTTGTTTTTGCAATATTATCATGAAGGTCATGTTGACCATTGTGTTGAGGAGATAGCTTAGGGATGTGTTTGAGCTCTAGGATGGAAGTTGTGAAAGGATGGATGAGTTTAGAAACTCACCTTGCTTAGCTTTCTAAAGATTGGCAAAAGTTGGAAAACACAGTGCATTTTACAACTCTTGCCATTAGGTCACTAATATGTCCGACCAAGGAAGATAACTGATTGAGGAACCTTATTTAAGGGGTGCCTCGACCTGAGAGCAGGGTTTGGAAGTTTTGGTATTGTGGAAACATTTTGTGGATTGAAAGGAAAACAGCGTTTTGTGTGTTATTTCTGATTTTTGTTCCAAAGTAGAGCTTTAATGGATTGAATTTGCTGCTGTGTCTTGTGTAAGATGTAGTGTAGCAATCTCCCAAGCATTGTGTGTCATCTATTT
The DNA here is from genome assembly GCA_007258455.2 of Sequoia sempervirens. NCBI lineage: Eukaryota > Viridiplantae > Streptophyta > Pinopsida > Cupressales > Cupressaceae > Sequoia > Sequoia sempervirens. Next base: position 16,792 of record VDFB02256176.1, on the reverse strand, counting down.
GCTTTCTTTAGTCAATTTCATTCGTTGTTTGTAAATATTTAGCTTGCACCCTGTTGCTGGTCTGAACCAGACAGTTTGAAAGGAATGGAGTGCTAGACCACTTTCCCACCGTACAAATTGTACGGCCCTTTGGGAACAGTGACTAGACTCCATGTATGTACATATGGTAGGCAGTAGGGTTTGGGAAAAGACAGGAGCTGTTGGAAAGATCTTGCCCTAGGCGAGCCAGAATGGTGTCTGACTAGGAAAGCAAGAAGTGCAGAGCACATAATTTTGCAGGGGTGAAGTTTTTTTGAAAATTTCCTTTTGGAGGTGGTAGGCAAGTGTCTTACCTAGTTGTAACATGAAGAAGAAGGCTCCATCAGTTCAATTGATGTGAGAACAAGTAGACAGTTTGAAAACGGCTAGACAGTGGCTTAAAAACCCTAGGAAATGTCCATTTTCAAGTTCAAGCATTGTACGGACAGTTAAGGCTTAAGACCTCAAAAATCCTTGAGAGGTGTTCATTTGATCCAAGAATCTCAAAGAAAGTGTGAGGTGTTCTTTAGAAAGAATTGAGATTAAGCCTATTTTCTCGGAGAAAGAGGCCTAATTAGGGCTCTAGGGCTAGTAGCCTTCTTAACCCTAGATGAGGGTTTGGTGAGAGCGATGAAAGGGTGGAGTTTTGGTGAATCTCCAAGAACCCTAGGAGGTTGGTTTGAAGCCATTGAAGACATCTCTACACCCCTGCAAGAACAAATGGAGTGTTGAGGATAGATTAGCCTTTAGGATAGATTAAGGGCTAAGGAAGAGTTGGAGACATTGCACCAAGATTGACTTGGTTGGTTGAACGGTGATGGTAGTGGGGTTGGCCAGGAGAACCAGGGGTACCTAAACATGTGAAGGGGCCTATAGGTCAAGGTGGTGAAGCTAAACACCAAGGAGGTCTTGCAAGCAAGACCTAGAGCAGGAATCTGTGATTGATTCCTCCAACCCCCTCCCTATCAGATTGGTATCAGAGCAAGTTAAAGATTTGGGAAGAATCTTGTATGTCAGACCTTGAATCTAGTGGTTCTACCATTATGGTGACAAATGCAGAACTGGCCAAGATGGTCAAAGAACAGGAGGAAGACAATAGGCTATTGAAGGAAAGAATAGCCCAACTTGAGGAAGCAATAAGTAATGTGCAGTTCGAAGGAAGGGTACCAAAGAAAGAAGAGGTTGCAGAGGAAGATAAGATCCCTGAACCTGACCCTATTTTGAAAGAAGAGCCTTTCTTGAAGGCATTGAAGGCTTTGAGTGGAAAAGCACTTGAAGGCATACCACTGTTTAGTGGGAAAATGGAAGCTGATCTAGTCATGGACTGGATAGAGGGAATGGAAAACCATTTTGAATGTGATGGTGTCACTGAAGCACATAAGGTAAAGGTGGCCAAATCAAGATTGAGAGGATCTACCTTGACATGGTGGAAATTCATTCAAACAGAGAGGGAAAAGGAAGGCAAGAAGCCTATTTCAACTTGGAAAGGTATGGTTGCAAAAGTGAGAGAAGCACACATGCCAGATGATTATGAGATTCAGTTACATAAGAAGAGACAAAGTTCGAGGCAAAGAGATCAATATGTGAACTCTTATACTGAGGAGTTCCAAAAACTTTGTATGAGGTCTAATGTTTCAGAAGATGAAAGTCTCAAGGTGGCAAGGTATCTTAACGGCTTGAAGTGGAACATCCAAGAGGAGATGACTCTTCTAAGTCCTAAGACAGTACACCAATGTTACCAATTAGCTATTAAGATTGAGGAAAGAAGCAAGAGGAAACAAGAACAGGCTTCTAAGAGCAGAGGAAGAGGCAGAGATCAAAGAGGACATAGAGGTGGATACCAAGGTAGAGGGACTGAACAAAGAAATCAGGGAGAGTCTAAACTCACAGAACATGGAAGTGAAACATCTTCTAGAGGAGGTTATGGAAGAGGTAGAGGACCTCAAGGAGGTTCAAATAGAGGAAGAGGAGCAGGCAGGAGTAATTCTTACTTTGCTAATATGAAGTGTTACCATTGTGGTCAAGTAGGACATCCAGCTTATAGGTGCCTGAAGAAAGCATCTTCATCAAGCACTGAGAAGAGAGTGGCATATGCTCAAGAGGACACCATGAGTACCAAATCACCAGAGGTCAGTCACATTGAATCAGAAATGGGGGAGAATCTGATGTTTAGGAGAGTTTTCATTAGACAACCGGTCAAGGAAGAGCCAAAACAAAGAAGAGCTTTATTTAGAGTGAGATGCAAAATACTTGGGAAAGTATGTAAGGCTATTGTGGATTCAGGTTCAACAGATAACATCATCTTAGAAGAGGCAGTAAAGAAACTGAAATTGGAGAAGGTACTCCACACTAACCTCTACAAAGTAACATGGTTGAACAAAGGGCAGAGTGTTCTTGTTAATGAGCAAGTGACGGTGGAATTTTCCATTGGAGGGTACAAGGATAAGTTGATTTGTGATGTGTTACCCATGGATGCATGCCATCTACTATTGGGCAGACCATAGCAGTATGACAGAAGTGCCATGTATGATGGGAAAGAGAACACCATTTCTTTGAAGAAGGATGGGAAGACATTTAAGTTGCAGTCACTGTCGGATGAGGAAGAAGGACAGTCAAAGACACCTAGTGTCTTGTTGAGCAGTGGTAAAGAGTTCCTTAACAACCTACATCAAGGGAGTGAAGGATATGTGGTTATGTTGCAGCCTAAAGAAGAAGACAAGGTTAAAACAATAGTCATACCCGGAGCAACCCAAGAGTTGTTAGAACAGTTCAAAGACATAGTCAATGATGGTACACCTGCAACTTTACCTCCAAAGAGAGCTATCAGTCATCAGATTGACTTCATACCAGGGGCTTCATTGCCAAACAAAGCAGCCTACAAGCTTACCCCAGATCAAAACCTAGAGGTAGCTAGACAAGTGCAGGAGTTATTGGATCAAGGATTGATTAGGAAGAGCATCAACCCATGTGTAGTACCAGTGGTCTTAGCAACCAAGAAAGGTGGTAAGTGGAGGTTATGCACTAATTTTGGGGCAATAAATAGAATCACAATCAGGTATAGGTTCCCTATTCCTAGAATTGAGGACTTGATGGATTGTCTTGGAGGAGCTCAGTACTTCACCAAGTTGGATCTCAAAAGTGGATATCACCAGATCAGAATCAACGATGGAGATGAGTGGAAAACAGACTTTAAGACAAATGATGGGTTGTATGAGTGGAGAGTTATGCCATTTGGCCTCTCTGATGCCCCTAGCACATTCATGATGCTCATGAATGAAGTGCTCAAAGACTTTACAGGGATATTTGTGGTGGTATACCTTGATGATATACTCATTTTTAGCAAGACAGCAGAAGAACACCTAAAGCATGTGGAGATGGTTCTTAGAAGATTGCAAGAAGAAAAGTTAGCCATCAACCTAGAGAAGTGTGAGTTCTTTAAACAGGAGCTTGTGTATTTGGGGTTTGTAGTATCCCAAGGATCATTGAAGATGGATCCAAGCAAGGTGGAAGCTATCCTAAATTGGCCTATACCAACCACAGGGACAGAGGTAAGAAGTTTTCATGGATTAGCCCAATTTTATAGAAAATTCATAAGGAACTTTAGTGACATATGTGCACCAGTCCTAGACACAATCAAAGGTGTTTTGAAAACTAAGTTTAAGTGGACTCAAGAAGCTGAGAAAGGTTTTGAGAAACTGAAACAAGAAGTGGCAACTCAACCTATTCTCGTATTACCTAGCTTTGATAAGTTGTTCACTGTGGAATGTGATGCTAGTGGAGTTGCAGTAGGAGGAGTGCTAAGCCAAGAAGGCAGGCCTATAGCTTTCTTTAGTGAAAAGCTCAATGAAGCTAAACAAAAGTATTCTACCTATGACTTAGAACTCTATGCTCTAGTACAGTCACTTAGAAAGTGGAGGCATTACCTTCTACCCAAAGAGTTTGTAGTCTTTACTGACAATCAGGCACTTAGCTATGTCAACACTCAAGAGAAGTTGAGTAATAGACATTTGAAATGGATGGAATACATCCAAGCTTTTACCTTCACCATCAAGCACAAGAAGGGACAGTTGAACAAGGTGGCAGATGCACTAAGCAGGAGATTGCTGACAGTGCAAGAGATACAAATCAAGAGCATTGGGATAGAGAGTTTCAAGGATCTCTATGGTGAAGATGAAGACTTCTCGGAGGTTTACAAGGTATGTTCTGACTTTGAGAATCATTTTCATAGTCAATACTCAGAGTATACATTACAAAATGGATTGTTATTCAAGGGAAATCAATTGTGTGTGCCAAAAGGTTCTATGAGAGAGAATCTTAGCCAAGAGAAGCACAATGGTAGTCTTAGTGGTCATTTTGGTATCAACAAAACAATGGAACTAGTGCAAAGGTTTTACTATTGGCCCAAATTGCCAAGGGATGTCAAGAGGTATGTGGAGCAGTGTGTAGTTTGTATGAAAGCCAAAGGGGGAGCTAGTAATGCAGGTTTGTATCAACCTCTACCTATTCCCAATAGACCATGGGAGTGTGTTAGCATGGATTTTGTTGTAGGACTCCCTAAGACTAAGACAGGGTTTGATAGTGTCTATGTGGTGGTAGATAGATTCAATAAGATGAGTCATTTTATCCCTTGCAAGACCACACATGATGCTAGCTACATTGCTCACCTTTTCTTCAAGGAAATTGTAAGGATCCATGGATTGCCTTTGAGCATTGTATCGGACAGGGATGTGAAGTTTATGAGTCATTTTTGGAAGACTCTATGGAGTAGATTAGGTACCAACCTATCTTTTGGATCAGCTTACCATCCTCAGACCAATGGGAAAACAGAGGTGGTTAACAGGGTGTTAGGTAACCTTCTAAGGTGCCTAACCAAAGAATATGGACAGACATGGGACATGGTTATCTCACAGGCTGAGTATGCGTACAATGACAGTGTGAACCGGACCACAGGGAAGAGTCCTTTTGAAATAGTGTATGGAATGCACCCAAGAGGAATATGTGAGCTCAGAGATCTAGGAGCTATGGAGCATAGGAGTGGACATGCAGATGACTTCACTCAGACCATGAAAGAGATTTAGAAGCAAGTAAAGAAGACAGTCACCGAGGCTACACAAAAGTTGAAGGATAAGGTAGATTTGACAAGAAAAGATTTGCAATTTGCAGTAGGAGACTATGTCATGGTTCACCTCAACAAATCCAGGTTGCAGAAGGGTACATCAACCAAATTGCAGATGAAAAGAGTGGGACCATGCAAGGTGTTAGCCAAATATGGGAAGAATGCCTACAAGGTGGAATTACCTGCAGATCTAGGCATCTCTCCAGCGTTCAATGTAGCTGATCTGATCAGATATAAGGGAACAGTCAATGACATGGATCAGAACAGCAGGGATATCTTCAAGGATGTCAGCAACATAGCCTTACCCACTCAAGACAAGCTTCAGGCAGAAAGAATCTTGGAGTCAAGAGTGAAGAAATCTACAAGGCATAAGATGTACATGGAGCATCTTATCAAGTGGAAGGACAAGCCAGAATCTGAGGCTACATGGGTAGACGAAGCTCAGTTTAAGAAGCAGGGCATTGATGTGTCACTGATCCCTCCTCACATTCCTTAGTGTTTGTGCAGAGAGGGGGAGAATGGTGCAGGAGCACCTAGGAAACACTAACTAGTTAGGAAGTCTAGAGTGAAGTTTTGTTTTTGCAATGTTATCATGAAGGTCATGTTGACCATTGTGTTGAGGAGATAGCTTAGGGATGTGTTTGAGCTCTAGGATGGAAGTTGTGAAAGGATGGATGAGTTTAGAAACTCACCTTGATTAGCTTTCTAAAGATTGGCAAAAGTTGGAAAACACAGTGCATTTTACAACTCTTGCCATTAGGTCACTAATATGTTTGACCAAGGAAGATAACTGATTGAGGAACCTTATTTAAGGGGTGCCTCGATCTGAGAGCAGGGTTTGGAAGTTTTGGTATTGTGGAAACATTTTGTGGATTGAAAGGAAAACAGCGTTTTGTGTGTTATTTCTGATTTTTGTTCCAAAGTAGAGCTTTAATGGATTGAATTTGCTGTTGTGTCTTGTGTAAGATGTAGTGTAGCAATCTCCCAAGCATTGTGTGTCATCTATTTGCTTTCTTTAGTCAATTTCATTCGTTGTTTGTAAATAGTTAGCTTGCACCCTGTTGCTGGTCTGAACCAGACAGTTTGAAAGGAATGGAGTGCTAGACCACTTTCCCACCGTACAAATTGTACGGCCCTTTGGGAATAGTGACTAGACTCCATGTATGTACATATGATAGGCAGCAGGGTTTGGGAAAAGATAGGAGCTGTTGGAAAGATCTTGCCCTAGGCGAGCCAGAATGGTGCCCAACTAGGAAAGCAAGAAGTGCAGAGCACATAATTTTGCAGGGGTGACAAGTTTTTTTGAAAATTTCCTTTTGGAGGTGGTAGGCAAGTGTCTTACCTAGTTGTAACATGAAGAAGAAGGCTCCATCAGTTCAATTGATGTGAGAACAAGTAGACAGTTTGAAAACGGCCAGATAGTGGCTTAAAAACCCTAGGAAATGTCCATTTTCAAGTTCAAGCATTGTACGAACAGTTAAGGCTTAAGACCTCAAAAATCCTTGAGAGGTGTTCATTTGATCCAAGAATCTCAAAGAAAGAGTGAGGTGTTCTTTAGAAAGAATTGAGATTAAGCCTATTTTCTCGGAGAAAGAGGCCTAATTGGGGCTCTAGGGCTAGTAGCCTTCTTAACCCTAGATGAGGGTTTGGTGAGAGCGATGAAAGGGTGGAGTTTTGGTGAATCTCCAAGAACCCTAGGAGGTTGGTTTGAAGCCATTGAAGACATCTCTACACCCCTGCAAGAACAAATGGAGTGTTGAGGATAGATTAGCCTTTAGGGCAGCTTAAGGGCTAAGGAAGAGTTGGAGACATTGCACCAAGATTGACTTGGTTGGTTGAACGGTGATGGTAGTGGGGTTGGCCAGGAGAATCAGGGGTACCTAAACATGTGAAGGGGCCTATAGGTCAAGGTGGTGAAGCAAAATACCAAGGAGGTCTTGCAAGCAAGACCTAGAGCAGGAATCTGTGATTGATTCCTCCAACCGCCTCCCTATCACTAAGCAAAACTTAGCAATTGAAAATAATATTTTGATTGTTTTTTGAAGTTTTAAGTTGATATTCTGTTTTCTTTTGCAGTTTTGACCAAGTCTGACAGTCAGGACTCACAAGTCTTGGCTGTTGGAAGTGGTCAAGTCTGCAAGTTTTGGCTGCAAACATGCCAAGCCTGACTGGGAATTGGATCCTCAAGTCCTTTCTGAAACTCAACAAACTGATATTCCTGTAAATTTTAAATTTAATAAAGGATGCTATTTAGAGAAATTGATTCTTTTCATGCCCCTTTACATATACTAGTTTAGATTCTCATGGATTTTTACTTGATCTTTCTTCTCTGCTATAATCCTATGTCATATATTTGAATTTTTCAAAATTTGACAAGAAAACCTAGCTTTTGTCAAAAAATTAAAATAGATAAAGATATTTTGTGTCCTATATTCTATTAAGGATTATTTTTTTTTACAGATAAAGGCTGCCCAAACTTATTCTGAACTCCACAGTACCATCAATGAGGACTTTTGGGTGGTAACTCCCTGCCACAGCAAAGCTTATGAGGGGTAAGGATTCTTGGAAGATATTTATTTCAAGATCATCTTTGTAATTTATGAAATGAACATGATAATCTGGTTGCTTACATACTGTGTTGATGATATTTATTTGCTATGAATCAATCTTAAAGCATATTCTTCAAATTTTTTACAGGGTCCTTATTTACTTTGTTTCCAATGCTAATTTATATAAATAGTAAAAAGATGTTTTATGTGGTGCCTATTCAGTGCACTTGGTTCACATATGACTGGATCATCGATTGTTTTTAGTTGTCCATGGATAGTAAGAAATTAGTCTTTGCATGTAGAATTAGAGGTAATCTATCTAGAATTTCTAATGGCTTACAAAAAAATCTTGAAGGATTGTTTGAAATCCTTCTGCATGCAACAAGATTGTTAAGACTTGATATTTCCTGTTTTTTTTCTCTATATCATACTGAAAAGTCAGACTATTTGCTGGAATGTTTGTTCACAGGAAAACTCTTGAGGGAACACGATTGACAATGCAAAAGAAGTACAGTCATGACCTTGTAAATTTGATAGTCCACATAATTTTATGCTGTTTCTAAAGCTCTGCATTTTCTTCACGGGAAATAGATTTTGATAAAGTGTTTATTGTCTCTTTATACAGAGGAGAAAAGGCTTATGATTTTTCAATAAGGACACCCTGCACCCCACAACGGTGGGCAGATTATAATGCTGAAATGGCTGCAGCCTGGGAGGTAAACACATAAAGTCAAAACTCAAAATTGGATTATCTAAACAGAATGTCTTATTTCTTCCTTATTTTTCTTAAATTTAATATTAGAGAGGTTGATTCTGGTGCCCATTGTATGATTAGGCTGGTGAATTATCTGTTTCTTTGTTGTTAATTGGTTCTGTTATATTTCTGATTGGTTCACCAAATTGGAAAGTAGAAGCATTTTGCTGATACTGCTGTCTGTTGAATTTGATTTTATTTACAAAAGAACATGTAAGGAGTATTGCTGTGCATTAATGGGGAGGTGGTAGCATAGCTAATTCATGAGTAACTGATTTATAAAAATAGAATGTAGGTAGTGGGAAGAAGGTTTAATCATATTTGTATTACTTTCATTACTAATAGGCCTAATGTAAATTTGGAGATAGGGCTATGTGCTCTCTTCTGTTCTGATTCATAGATTTCTTGTTTCTGCCTTCTTTCTTTGTCTCGTTGCTGGATCCTATAAAATCATAAATAACAATCTGGAATACCAAGGCTTAAAGCTAGATATATACTAATAAAAAGGAATAGGTCTTCATTTGGATAAAAGTGGAGAGTGAATTGCTAAAATTGTGAAATGATTTGATGCAAAAGAAAAAAATCTTTTGAGAGTTGCATGGACATGGATATGGCTATTTTTAAAGTTCCTCTAATATTGGGCATGATTACGATTGTGTCATAGGTCTGCATAGATCAGTATGCACCAACTCCAAGGGACCAGAGGCTCATGTTTTCACAACATGAAAGGGAGCCCAATGTTGCTTTGATAGTTGGAGCCAAGAGCAACTGTTGTGAGGGAAAGTCTTTACACCATGTCTCTATTACAAGAAGATAGCCCAAATTGAGTTGACCAAATCTTCTATGCCAAAGAGTAGTGAATGAATTGGTTTTTACTGCAAGGACCTTGTCTTCATGAGTGACATAAACCAATTGAAACATTTTGTCAACTCTTAAGGTACAAGCAACGACTTCAGTACTGCAAGTCTTATCTTGAACGAGACAAAGCTTTTCACCATTATGTTAGTCAAATTCAACCTTCAAGTTGTGCTCTAACAAATGACTTATTGATAAGAAGTTCTTTGTGAGCCCAAGAACATATAGAACATTTGTAAGTTTAGACTTGTGAGTCTCAAATGGTAATGAAATATCCCGAACTCTACATTTCATGGGATTTATCGTAACCAATGGAAAAATTGCCCATATGAAGATGATGTGGTGAGGTTGAAGAACCACTCTTGTTATCTTCTCATATGTTTGGATGCACTAAAATCAACATATCAGATTGTTTGTCAGAAGTAGAAGCCCAATCTCTGTAGCATACAAAAATTCTTATTCATTAAAATCACTTGTAAAGCAACATTGCAATGTTGCTTTGTTACACTTTTTCTACCCACAGGGATTCTTCTTGTACCCCTAAGAATGCTTTTGTGGCTTTCATTTGCTAGATTCACTATTGCCAAAGGAATTATACCAACATTCTTGGAGATTGTGTCCCTTCTTCCAACAAATGAGGCACTTTTTTTTCTTTGTAGATGAGTTTTCTTGTTTGGATTTGGATGAACTTGTTGGACCAATCTGACGTTTAGGTTGATTTCCCTTTTGTTGAGATGTGAGGTCGTGATTGTCTCAGAAGATTGAGGTCCCATCATGAATTGCCTCATCTTGTTGAAGCAAATTCATCAATTCCTCAAAAGAAGATTTTTTGCTAGCCACATTAAGACATGACAAATGTGCAAAACAAAGGGGTACTGCTTTCAAGACAATGGGTACAAGAGTCATTTGACACATTTTCTCCTAATGCTTGTAGTGATTTCCTGATCCTTGCAGCTACTCAAAAAAATTCTCTAGTTTGCATTTGCAAACAATGTAGCTGACGTTACAAATGAAGAATTTGATTATGATTTTTGGCCTAATATACTCTCTTGAGGCGATCCCAAGCATCTTTGGCAGTTGTGGCTATTTGGATGTGAGGCTTAACCTCATTGGAAACATTGAACAATATTATCATTTTGGCCTTATCATACAAGTTCTGCTCAACTCCAATTTGTGTAGGTCGAGTGATTTTGTTCAGAAACTATATCCCACAAATTATCACCAATTTGTACCTTGTTTTTGAGGTGGCATAATTATCACCTCTCAATAGTTGAGAGTCGGGAAGTATTATTTTGGAGCATTGTAAACCATTTTGTAGGATTCAGGGGTTCATGATCTCTCCAACAAGGAATGTTCACCTTTATTACTCCTTGATGATTTACATTTTACAAGATCGATGATACATATGTTGTTGTAGCTATTTTAGGCATTAGATGCACCATTTATATTGATTGCTACGATTTTTGTTACAAAAAACTAACAAGGAATGGCTTGTATTATGAAAATTTTAATACAAAATTTGTTTATTTTTCAAAATAAATTGTAATAACACCTCTCAATAGTTGAGAGTCATTTTGGGAGCATTGGAAGCCATTTATAGGATTTGGGGGCTCTTTATTTCTCCAATAAGAAATGTTCAACCTTATTACATGTAATTTAGTGCAACGACATTAGCTGAAACTGTGAATTAGAGGCACCTTTTATACTGAATGCTACGATTGTTCTTGCGAAAATGTAACAAGGATTGGCTTATATTTTCAACATTTTAATACAATTTGCATCTTTTAAAAAAATATTGTATTTTGCTCCAAAAAAATATTTTAAGTGCAAAAAAGAAATGAATTTAGTTTTGTTATTAACTATATTATTGCACTTTTACTATTTTAATTTTTTTTAAATATATCAAAATGCCTCCTTTTTTATTATGTGGGGTAAAGGTAAATTATACTTCTCTATTTCCTTTGTTCAAAAAAGAAAATTAACATGGCTTAAAAACTTTATCTTTTGTTTTTATGAGCCCCAAATAGTTTGTCATGGTTTTAGATGGAACTATTCTATTTTTGTGGCTTCCTTGGCAAACGCTTCACAGATCATGTACCTATCCATGAGTGGCAAACTTTAATGAAACACTTTTAGAATGAATAGTCTTCAAATGCCATTGTTGGCAAAAAAATGAATAACCGTCTCTATTGCTTTCAATCTTTGCAAAGAATTCTTTCTTTGTTGCCTTTGTGCTCTCCTTCAATTCACATGGTGTTCATTAAAAAAAATAAAAAAATCAGTGATCTAGGTTTCTAGATGTGATTTATAGTAGTTATCCTACAATTTCCTTACAATTTTGCTTTAACGGTGGCGAATGAAGATTGAAACTCATGAAGGTTAAGATGTATTACTCATTTTTTGTTGTAGGGCTAGGTGTTGGAACATAATGCTATTAGGGGTCATACCCATATGACATTTATATATTGTTCACCTTATATTATAAAGCATATACCATTTAATAATCAATAATCTAATAAATATTAGATTATTAATTATTTATGAATGGTTGCTTTGAATAGGTATGACTAATACCCCTTAAGGTTTTTTTCCACCCTTTCTACCATATTTAAGGAATTTCTCTCTCATTTGAGGTGTGAACTTCGAGATTTATAGCAAATTACATCACTATGCACAAGAGGTGTTTTTGACCATGTGAAAGTAAGGAGAAGTGGTTCCCTAGGTTCAGTCTATTTTTAATAGACTCTTTTTTGTTAAAGTGTTATAATAAAATGTTGTTTTATGGGGTTTTTTACCTGAAAGAGTTTTCCCCATGTACATCTTGTGTAATGTGTAAAATTTATGCTTGTATGATTCTCATTTTATTTATTTTATATTTTGTTAAAAATGATTAGTATCCTAAGATCCTAATTTCTAGCATGGTATTAGAGAGAATTAGGTTATGCTAATCATTTTTATAAATAATATCATTGCTCAATACATTTGGTGCACATGGGAAAAGATGAAAAAAAAGAATTTTTTTTTTGAGAATTCTATTGTCTGTGTTTGATTTCTCCCAAGGGAGATATTTTTTTAGTGTTATAGACTAGCATTTAATTCTTCACGCAACATAGTAAAGTATGTGTAAGTCTTGCATTTTTTAATTATGCACATAAGTGTGTTGTTTGTTCTTGTCTGTCTTTTGGTCTAGAGGTTAAGTATGGGCCACTTATTCTCTATTCTAGGTTGTGCTATATGAAATTGTAAAGCCATCTGTAATTGTATGGTGTACCACATGCCTTCCTACTATTAACCAACAAACAAAGGATAGTGCTTTATAACAATCTAATTATTAGGCGATGTAAAAGTATAATAACTTACAAATTCTCAAAACTACAAAAGATTAAACTAAAAAATACCTATTTTTTAAATATATATATATTTTCTCTATATATCAAAAATCATTTATCAAACCATTTAAAATTACCATAACATATTTCATATTGTAATGAATAGATATGAATTATATATATATTTGGTTATGCATGTTTAAAAGCCCTACGATATAACCAAATGATATAGTACTTTGTATAAGAACCATGTGATATTATGATTTATTTTAAATACCATGCATTGGATAGTAAGTTTAAGGTCATGTTCTCTTTAATAGGTCAAGTCCATAAAATTCGAAGGACGTGCCTGTTTTTTTGAAAGGGTCAAGTGCTTGAAAGACAACTAAATTTGTACATGATGTTAAGGGTTAAATAATAAAAACTTAAAGTTAGTATAAATTTAATTAAATTAAAATTAATTCTTTAATATTTAATATATACTACTAAAAAGTTTATATTAGAAATTTTAATTATAAACTTTAAATTGCTAATATTATAAATTTATAATATGTTAAATATGTATTTTTTAAAATTTCTTAATTACAATACTTTAAAATAAAGAGGGGTAAAATTTTTATTAAATCAAGAAGAAGTACAAAGCAAGGGCATCACATAGCCCTATCCAGCTCCACCAAATGATCCAAATGTTGAGACAAATCCGGGGGTAACTGACCCCGGTCCACCAAGTTCCAATCATGAATATGATCATAAGCCCATTTAGCCAAGCAATCAGCAACAACATTCCATTCTCTAGGAATATGAGTGAAAGTAACAGACTCCAATGAAGCACAAAGGTTAAGAATGTGATCAACAATGAAAGCCAAATGCCAACTGACATCCTCTAAATGCTGCCTATTCAACAAGTTCATCACAACCTGGGAGTCAAACTCACATATGATCCTTTGCCATCCCAATTGAATTCCACATTCTCGAGCCGATAAAATGGCTTGAGCCTCCATAAGATTATTAGTATGAAGACCACAGTGTACGCTTTATCATCCACCGAACAATACGTAATAAATGTCCAAAGACATCATCCTCGCTTGAAAACCACCGCGTATGCTAAGATTGCGACCATGGCACCCAAGGTTTTTTCACAAGCCATGACGTGGATAAGCTTCAATGGGCGCTAGGATATTGATACAAGGCCAAAGGGACTTACGCTAGGCTATTTCTTCACAAGTTTAGGACTTAGATGGATTTATCATTAAATGCTTCTTCGGTTAGGACTTTCAATTTGGATCTCAAAAAAGGAAAAAAGATAAGGGTTTAGAGGATCTAATCTACTCCTAGAAATTTAAGAGACAGTAAAGATCAAGTGAAACAAGTAACTACACTTTGTTTCGCTTCCCTGGGACAACTACGCAAAGTGGGTGCAATCTTCAAAGGGTGTGATTATAATTTTCAAGCCTCGAATGAGACCGAAGTTAAGCATCCACAATCACAAGCTCAGGTAACTTTACGCATCGAATGAAAATCATCCATCTGAAGAAAGTATGAGCAATATTTCACCATTTAATCTATACGATCAATCTCGCATTCACTTAACAAACATTCAAAGTAAATTCTACTTAATTGTAATCTAATTCTAATCTATGGTAGAAGAAGTTATGCAACCTTGCTTACTACTTGACAATAAAAGTGGTTCAAAGCAAATCATGCATAAGAGCTTTTATTATCTGGGAAATAGTCTAAATGCAACAATTTCATACACCTGCCTACACACTTTATAAAATGAGGGGCGAGCTCAATTTATAGGCTCCCAATTACAATTCACAATGGGCCAAGATTGATTTAGGATCAACAACCGAGATTACAAATAAAACCCTAATTAGGGTTTGTCACAACCAACCCTTCCTAATTAACAAGAAAATTACACTGAGGACACTTGTCCTTCTCGCTAAATATAAACCAACAAATACAATAGAAAGTTGTTGCATGTTGATTCGGAACAATTTGCTTGGTTGGAAGATGACGAGGCACCACCTCAACGTGCTGGATGTCTTCCTTGGTTACTTTGGTCTTGTTCCATGTGCTTGCCTTAGAATATTTTTCTTTGCCAATGACTCTATCCTTGGTGCTTGTTTCTTCCTAGCTTTGATCTTGATTCTCTTGAGACTTTGATTTTCACCAGATGAAGTCTTGCCTGAGTAGGAAAACTGACTTGATGTTATTTTCCGATTATCGGAAATTCCTCCCGCTTGAATTGATTGGCGTTATTCTATGGGTTTTCCTCTCCGAATTATCCAATTTGTGTCAAGAAATTGTCTAAGTATGAAAATTTGTTTGGAACACTCTTCTTGTCACCATCTGATTCTGATTGGAAGCTTGTCTTTAATTCTTCAGGAGATGAAATCCTTTAAGAAGTTGCCCGGATTGCTTCAATAGGTCTTGGATTGTAGATGAAATCCTTCCAAGATGTCTGAATATTCTTTCAAGTGTCTCGAATTTGGAGAAGATTGCCTCTGTGCTTTCGCCATAATGGAGGAAATTGGAATTTTCTCTGTGAAGTATTTCCCATACTTAGCCAAATTTTGGCTATTCAAGTTCATTTTGTAACACCTTCACGTGGACTATTCAACATTTAGCCAAGATTTTGGCCATCTCGATGCTCGAATGAACTTTGCCTGTGGACTTGCCTTCAATTCTGAATCCGGCTATGTAGGACAAATTCCATCCTTGGACAAGGATTTTATCCACTTCCTCTTTACTTTTCCTCTTTATTCCCCTTGTTTTCCTTCCAACACTTAGTCAATTTTCTGAATTTTTCTCCTTGGGCAGACTTTACTTTGATCTCGCCATCCACTCTTGCCAAGGTCGGATTTTTCTCTTCTTGTGCCAAGTCGGACTTCATCAACTTTAAGCCATATCTACTTGGGCGGACTTTATGATGTCTTTTCCATATCTTCTTTGGAGAAATTCAGACTTCTTAGCTAGCTTGCCATTGTCAAGTTCCAAGGCAGGCGGACTTGGGATCAAGCTTGCCATTTCCTCATCCAAGGCTGGGGCGGATTTGGCAAACTTCTTGACAAGTTGCCTTAGGATATTTTATGCCTTAGATATTTTGCATTAGATTCACAAGTAATTTTCTAGCTAGCTTTCCAAGTGTCTCCAAGGTGATGTTACATAGGCAAGGCATCTATACTTAGCCAAATTTTGAATTTTCTACCTTGCTCTAGGCTAGGCGGACTTTCCACTCTTTATGCCATTCATCCTATCTTCCAAAATGTTGGGAAGACTTTCCATGATGCTTGACATTTTGGCAAGGGTGGACTTTAGACTCTCCTTTCCAGCTTGTCGGAAGGTGGACTTCAAGAAACCTTCCACCTCCTTCCAAAGGTTAGCTTAACTTTGGAGTGCTCTTGGACAAGGTTAAAGTGACTTCAAGATGTTCAGGCCATCTTCTATCAAGTCAAGGGCGGACTTTACATGTGCTTGGACGTCCCTCATTTATCTCCACTTGATGGCGAACTTTCTAGCTTCCTTTCCATTTGCCTTTCTTCCTATACTTAGCCAAAATTCGCAATTTCTCCTTCTAAAGCATCAAATACTTAGCCAAAATTCGCATTTTCCCTCTTCTTATGCTTCCATACTTGGACAAATTTCGAATTTTCCTTCCAAGGCATCAAATACTTAGTCAAAATTTTCAATTTTCCCTCTTCTTATGCTAGGTGGACTTCACAAATGTCTCGCCAAGGCTTGGGCGGACTTTGGAGAAGGCATGCCAAGTTTTATCTAAGGCTGGGCAGACTTCATTATGCCTTAGCCATTTCATCATTATGCTGGGGCGGACTTCCTTGCTCTCATGCCACATCCCTCAAATTAAGGGCCAACTTCCAAAACTTCATGCCATCTTCTCACTAAGGCTTGGGCAGACTTTCTTGCTTTCATGCCATGTCCCTCAAATTAAGGGCAAACCTTGCTAATGGCTTGACATTCTCTCTTGATGGCAAACTTTTCATCTTCACCTTCCCTTCTTTCTAGGGCGGACTTTGTTAATGGCTGTACATTCTCTCATCTCCATAGCAAGGGTGAATTTCTCTAGACTTAGGCACATTTGTCCATGAATTTCATGCCTTTGGGTTGATTTTTTTTTTTTGTTGATTTTCAACTGATTTTTCCAGATTTT
>VDFB02256175.1:0-81001 GCA_007258455.2 Sequoia sempervirens | reverse complement strand
CCACTTTATTACAAGTGGAGTCGTGCATTCACCCACCCCTAACTCGACTTGGAAACCTTATTTGACCCAAGGTTAACCCAAACTTATTGTTTGACCAGTGGTTGTCTTATTATGAATTTATTTATCAGTATATGATGACTCATTAAGTCTAAACTTAATTGGAATGGATAGTTATCTTTGACTTCAAATACCCATGTTACGTTTTTGTAACTACTTGGAACTTGGATACTACCACTTATTCGAGTCCTTACAACAACCCATGAGAGTAACTGCTCTCCTATTTTAAATATTTAAAAAAACTTGATGACAAACGACGTCAACTCGACCTTCCTGGTCATAACCTAGTATATCGATAACATATTCAAAACCCCATAATGATGAATATCTTTTCATAAAAGGTTATATCTTCAAATTAGGGTTTGATTTTCTTTGGTAAAAACCTATAATCTTGTTCTCAAAGAATATCATAATAAAAATTTAAAACATTCATGAAAATATTATCGTTGAAAAATTGTAGTTGAATAACTCACTTAGAGAATTGGTTAATCATCTTAAAATTGGTTCAATATTCTATCTAAACTTGGACAACTCAAAAATTCTTTAATTCTTTAACCAAACTATTATTGTTGATTCAAGAATAATAATCAATAAAAATGTGTTTATACACGTGCTCATATTCTATTTTCTCTATATGAACTATGTATAGTGTATATGTATCAATCTATTAAAAATCCCAACTGGGTAAAGAAATAGATAATTTTTTACTAAGAAATAAACTAAATTCATATGAATTGCAAGGAAGAATTAAATCTTCTAGTTCTGTTGTTTTCTTCTCTTAAAGAAAGATTATTGTCTAAGATTAATCTTTTTGGTTTACTGGATTCATCTTTCCCAAGTAAACCCAAGATAAACTATTTCAAAAAATTAGAAAAGTTATGATTTAAATTGTAGTTACTTGCACATAAAATAATCACTCATATCTTCCTTTTTAAGACTGAACTTTATCTATTCTTTTTGCTAGAATAAAAGAAAGAAAAACAAGAGTGAAGTCCATGCTTGGAAAGATGATGCTACTCTGCACTTAAAACTTGAAACAAAGTTGATTTTGCTCTTTTCGTGAAGGATAAAGATAGCTCTTGCTCACTGGTTTTGCACAGTCCAATGAAGAGAAAATTCAAAGAATACTATTGTAGCCTTCCTCACAGCTGATACAATCTTCTATCTTCTTCTGACGAAAGAGAAAAGCTCTTCACTAGTTTGCAGCTCTATCACAGTTCTTGTGCACCCTTCTCTGAATAAAAAAACAATAATATTTCCACAATGATTTCCTCTTCTGTCTTACTTTGAAATCACCACGGGTTTATCAATAATGCGAAATGAATAGTACTTCCCCAGGATAAGACACCTTCTACTATAATTCAATTAGCATTATTTTTAATTGTTTTCCTTTCTTTTTTGCCTTATAGGCGCGACACCTTCCTTAAAGTTTGCAAGAAGAATAGCAACATAAAATATCACCCAGTTTGGGCATCACCAATAGTTCTAATATTCCCCAGCCGACTCACTATCCATGATATAAACATTTTAAAGATAGAAAACTATACAAGATTCACATAGCAAGTGCCACAATGTGCTAAGGATAACAAGATAAACATAGACAATTCAAAACCACCATCATCATGGCTTCAGAGATGCACCCAACATAAGTCAAAACTGGCGGCTCGACACTTTAAGCAATGAGCTTACAAATAGAATAAGGTTCCACTTAAAATGGGTCGAGTATTCCCCATTATCGACTTAAGAAAGTTGTTAAAAAGGATGCTTGAATAACAGTTGGAAATAATTCAAAATTCAAAAGTTACCGCTACAAAGTGGTGCTTGAGACTTAAGATGGTGGTTGATAATTCATGCCATAACATTGACTTTAATGCCATAATAATATAACATCACCAAAGCCATCGATGAAGGCTATCATGCCTTTTGATGAGCATCAAAACTGATATTGTTTATCAGTCTTCATGCTTTCATAAGAATGTAATTATTAAATATTAAATAAATGTAATATCTTTATATAATATATAATTTATATATCTATCAATGTATAAACATCATATACATATGTATATATCCCTACACACACACACACATATATATATATATATATATATATCTTCATCTAATAACATACACACACAAACACACACACATATATATATTATATATATGATATTAACCAATTATCACAATACATTTGAAATTGATTTAAAATGATGAGAATAAAATCATTTAACGATTGGGTTCCACTTACCTTTAACGACGCAACTGACGACTTTGAACTCAAATTGACTCAACGAGGTCTAAAATTGACCTACGCGACTGGGAGTAAACTCAGATAGCAATACCAGTTAATCTATAGACCACACTCCTCTCCCAGGTGATACTCTCCTTCTCCCTCTGGAGGGCATGAAATTTATCCTCCATTTCACTTAAAGAAACATTCACGTAGTTAGTTGTTAAAAAATATAACATATCCATAATATCAAATAAATAACAATAAATCATTAAAGTGAAAATACATCTCATTGCATTCAATTTCATCATTACGTTTAAATATCAAAGTAATATCATCACACATTCAACATATATGTAAAGTTAAAAGTAATTTGGTAATTAAAAAATGGGGTATAATAATGAATTAGGCTCAAGATACTTCCCCTATCCAACACAATTTTTTTTGTTAAACCTATCTTATCTAATTTCCATTAGACACCATTTGCTAGTAGTTTCCCTTTTCTTTTTTGATTTCCAAATGCATTAGACACCATTTACAACACAATGCCTCATTTATAAAAATGTAAACCAATGCAATGAAGAAATACATAGTCATAACCAACATAAACACATTCCCAGTTTACCCACAATTTAGATGGACTCTAGAATGACCATCAATTCAGATCTAGGTTTATATGGGTCTCTTATGACACATCATGTACTCTATTTGGGTATGACAGGGGTTAGAAACCATATTAAGCCTAATATGACATCTTTAATATAGTCAATATTGAGAAATTAACCTAGACATATTCAAGTGGGGAAGTAACCTTGTACTTACTCAATTCATAGGTCAAGCATACCCGCTCAATATATATAATAGTCAAAGCAATATAAAATCACCCAATGGGGTACAACATCACATACAACATATAAACAATACACCCAAATCACTCCATGCCAATGTACATCATCCAAACATGCGAATATGATAATTGATAAACATCTAGAATGCCAATATGACAATAATAACATCCATCTATTAAAACACACACACATCCATAAAGATAAGTGAAAAAATAAACACAACCAAATCTAAACACAAGAGTGAGAGTGAAAACTTCATTTGTGGAACTTACCACTTAGATGTCAAATTGAAAATGTTGTCAAAGTTGAGGTCGAAAACGGCGACTCTAAGCGATGAAGATTGAGCTAGGGCATCTGTTCCCTAGCTCTCTCTCTGTTTCTGTTTGCAGGTGCGGTGTCGGGGGGTGCTAACCAAGTTAGGGGCAAGCTTTTTTGCGGGGCTTTTCTTTCCCGTTCAGCGCAGGGCCTCTTTGTGTGTGGTGGAGGGTAGGAGGCGTTGACAGTCTATTTTCTCTATGCCTGTTTTGTGAACGGGGGCATTGGGGTTTGTTTTTGGACGCAGATCTTCTACACGACCTAGATTGGCCTGGCCTACGAGAGGTGGAATCCTGTTGTAAGGGTGGAATTCCCGTGAGCAGGGCATCCCTCTCTTTAAGCTACGAGGGGATTTGCTAGGGTTGGGGTGTTTCTTTTTATGCTTCCCATCCTAAGTTTTGGTGCGCTATGGGTGGAACAAAGGACTTTTGTGTTAACTCCTGAGTGGTTCTTTATGCCCTTTCTGTCTGAGGGTTTGCATGTCAGTGTAGGGACACGATTGGGGCTCATGTCTCGCAGGGAATCATCTGGGGTTAGCCTTAAGATGGATTTCCGGTCGGCTTTTGGATCAAAACCCTCTCTACAGGGTTATAAAATTTTTGAGAATAATCTTTTTTCCCTAGACCTAGAGACAGGATCATCAGGGGGGTCTCAGATTCTGAAGATTAATGGTTGTTTGGAAAGATGAAAAGAGAGGCTGAATGTTGTGATTCCGATGGAGATGCTGGCGAAGGATATCGATTATTATTCAAGACATTCCCTATACTACAAGTTCTTAGGATTGAGAATCTTGTTGCAATTTTTGGAAGCCTGGGCTCAGAGGACGTGGATGCCAAAGGGGGAGATGGAGATTCAACTCCTAGCAAATAATTATTTCATGGTTACTTTTGATTGTATGGCTGATTGGACTCAGATTTTTGAGGGGGGTCCGTACTTCTACAACCAGGTGGGACTGTTCATTAAACCATGGCATGTAGGCTTCAATCCGCTCGAGGAGCTTCTGAGTCGGGTTCCAGTTTGGGTTTGTCTTCCAAGGCTCCCGGTGGAATGCTGGTGAGAGGATGTTCTGCATTTACTGGCCTTGATGTTGGGGAAACCTGTTGGCTTATCACAACATACACAATTCAAGAAGGTAATGACATACACCTGGTTTTGTGTGGAAATTGATTTAAGTAAACCATTTCCATATTCTTTAGCAGTGTGTGCAAGAGAGTATTCCTGGTTGCAATAGCTTGACTATGAGACCTTACCATTTCGGTGTTGTTTTTGCCATGAGTACGACCATCTCCAACGTAGATGTCCAAAGGCCAAGCCTTTGGCGGCTGAAGCTTCTCAACCTTCTCATAATCTACCTAGGGAGGATAAGGGAAAGGATCCTATTCAGGGTAGTGGTGTTGGGATTGATGGTTTTATTCTTGTCAGAAATTGAAACAGAAATAAGGGGTAGAAGAGGACTCTCAAAGAAAGGCAAGATGATGACACTTTGAATAGATTCGAGGTATTGGATGATTTTAGTTAGCAGGAAGTGAATTCGGGTTTGTTGGACTTGGATCAAGGGACTATGGATGTTGAACAACATGGGTCTCCTGTTAAGACAATGCAAGTTACTCAACAGGAGGTGAGTACGGGCTTGCCAAGTGTAGTGCAAGATGGGAAAGATCTGTTATCACGGAATCTAGCAGCGCTCGTTCCACGGATAACCCCCCTACGAAACTTGTCCGTTTCCTAGGATTCGTGAAGTTCAAGTACGCATAATGGAGTGATTTTCAAGCCACCTCGAAATGCGTTCCCAAGTCTCGAATAGTCAATTCGAGCATTACACCAGTTCGCCTCGCAAAGACCTTCGAAACGACATCTTTCACGACGTTTCACTGTTCGTACTTTGCAAATTACGGAAGATGCAGTAGCACTGAAAAAGTGCGCTCCTGCAGGGAAAATCCAAAAATTTAGCTAAGTCTGGAAATGTAAGGGCGCTAAAATTTAGCGCCCCTACATGCAGTGAATTTCCAAAAAATGTAAGGGCGCTAAATTTTAGTGCCATTACATTTTCTTTCGACACTTAACTTTTTTTTTGCCTCTGGCACGTTTCTTCACAATTTCACGTTTTTCGTCAATCGTGCCACTTTTCGTGCCTAAATTTATTGCACGACTTGAGTTAGGTTTTTAATTTTCATTTTGCAAGTTAAGTGAATGAATTCGCCACTTTTTTTGTTTGTATTTTATTTCTTTTTGTCTCTCCTCTTGCTGGGCGAATTACCTCTCATCTGCAAATTTGCGTTTGGAAGATTTCCGCCATTCATCTCTTCAGCAATATTTGCGTTTGGCCCTGGTAAGACTTTCATTTGGTTTTGTATTTCCATTTGTATATATCCATGGTTATCATACGCGTTTTGGTTTCTTTATTCACGTTTTTCATTTCATTCGTTTTTGTTCCTTCCATTCGTGTTTTTCTTCTCTTTACGCAATGGGATCCTCCTTCATTGTTTTGGATGCGTCCTTCTTTTCCTTCGCGTTTTCCTTTCATTGTTTGCTTTCATTGCAAGAACATTGGTGAGTCTTTGCTAACCCTACGCATTCCTTTCTTTGTTTTTTCCAAACGCGTATTGTTCTGCATTCGTGTTCCCTTGTCCTTCATACGCGTTTCTTCCTACCTTTCTCCTCTGCGCGCAATATCACTTGAGAATTTCTATCCACCCGCCATGCTTGTGTTGAGGTATCTTTGTTAGAAGTTCTTCATCCGTTTTGGTAAACATTGGAAAGATTCGCCATTGTGAAAAAGAATTCCTTTGACCTTTGAATGAAAATGTAATAGAATGGAGATGGTTTCGAATGACATTTCAAAGTTAACCAAACATTGCCTTTGCTGAAGCTTGAGCGCCTTCGCCATTCCTCATTGCATTTACATCTTCAAGAATCGCCAGAATTGCAAAAGCGCTAAATTTCCGCGCTATGACATTTTGAAGATACCTCAAAACTGCCTAACACTGTAAGATGTAAGGGCGCTAAAATTTAGCGCCCTTGCATCAAAGTCATCTCTCTCTCAAATGACATGTTGAGAATGTCAGAAATTTGCCTAACACTGGAAAAGTGTAAGGGCGCTAAAATTTAGTGCCCTTACACCAAAAGCAATTTTTCTCAGAATGTAAGGGCGCTGAATTTTAGCGCCCTTACACTTTTTTCTGACTTTTTCCAATTCCTTCCAAACGAACTTCATTTTTGACCAGTGCACTCCAGAGCCTCGTTTTTCCGCATTCATGCATCGTTTTGCGTGCCTCGCCATCCGCTCCATGCTTTTCCACCCTCGTACTCATTTCACGCTTTCCTATGTTCCCTAACAATTGGTGTTTGTTCTGGCTAGACCGGTTGCAGTCTACTCTCAGAGATCGTCAAGTCAAGAGTGCTCAGTGTTCCAGTTTCTTTTGATGACTGCTACGAAGCCTCCTTCTTCTTCGAAATCAAGAAGCAAGATGAAGTACAAATATCAAGGTGTCTATCTGCCAACTATGGTGCTTTCGAAAGTTGAAGAAATAAAGGATACAAAAGTTGGCCATCAAGACTTGGTTGACTTCGCAAAGTTGACAGAGACGAAGCCTCTCCCTGATTCAATGAGAGCAATCGTACACAGCAATCTCCACTTAGTGGCGATGTTCCCCACAGCTGCGCACAATACTGAGTTTGTTCTTCAAGTTGCGTCTCATTACATCCGAGAAAGTAGAAGTGTGATCGACTCTTCCGGGCACGAGATTCTGAGACTCGACCCCGATTTCTTTGACATTGTCTTCAAGGTTCCTCACATGGACAAATATATTGACATTTCTATATCAAAAGCACAGGAGATTTTCGATGCTGATCCCAATAAAGCCAAACAGTTGATAAATACTCAATGGCTCAAAAAGCCTAGATCGTCTGTTTCCAGATGGCCGAAAGGACTCCTGAAGTGACTTCAAAGATGACGTCAAGGATATGATCCGTTTACGGCCCGGTGAAGGTTTGCGGGAATCATCCACCGCTTTCCCGCGATTGGATGTAACCAGGTACATCGGGGATATAAGGAAGCGAAGGTGCATATTGGTAGAATGCGCTCGTCGGTGATGGAATGCACGAGCAGTTGATTAATGCTCCTTCTACATTGAAGTTCTACATGACTTCTTACCTGGTGTACGCAGCAGTTGTGATGAGACAATTCCCAGGTCTATCTACAAAGGGGAATCGAATGATGGTGCCTGTGTACAGATATTTCTATCAGTTGGAGCTAAAGGAAAGCTTTCACCATTTCAGACGGGTCACTGATGCTTTCTTTGCGCCCTTACTCTTCAACTTTGATCCAGCTTTGGAAAGAAGAAGAGTGTTTGATGAGGCTTATAAGGTGGTAAGTAAAGTTGGATGTATTTTTCTCCAATTCCCAACGTTTACTTACTTGAGAGTAGGTTGTTACGGTTGTCCCTACAGCGTACTACGTTATCAACTGGTTAAGTACGGTTCTCATAAACATCCAGGGACAGAAGTGATGTCGATCTGAGAAAAGAGCGAAGAAAGCAACTACAAACATGGATTCAAGTTCCCGCCGTCATCGGCGGATATACTATCAAGCGCACAAAAGCTAAGTCTATCCCCTGCCGAGATCTGGATGTGACCATCAAAACCCTCACAATTATAGGTTTGATTTTGACTACCGAGATGTCGGAAAAAGGATTGCAAAAGGTCATATACTGGTGTTTACGTTTGAAGAAGACGTAGGCAGATTGCAGAGATGAAGAAGCCATTCACAAAATGGACTATTGTAGATTGACAGTTCAACAAGTCAGAGATCTTGGTATCGCTGACCTACCAGAGGATTTTGAGGATCCAGGTGATATCATGAACGCTGTCTATGATGAGCAAGGCGTTGCTAAGAGGCCGTTGCCTGCAATACAGTGGTCTAGAAAAGAGGTCACCAGCATGAGAGAAAGGCTGAGACCAATTCTAGCCAACACAGAAGAATGGTTACACAAACATGGTCATACAATGAAAAGTTTCAGGATAGACTCGGAAGGAGAAGAGTCCGAGGCAGAAGCACGCCAACAGCAAGAACTCCGCGACAAAAACAAATCAGCGGTCGTTCCCATTTCTTCACGGAGAGGCCCTAGGATCAAGTTCACTGTTGGTAAGAAAGATACCTAGGCTGTCCAAGAGACAAAGAAGACGAAATCTCATCCATCTCTCTCTAAGGGTAAAAAGCCCATCTCAGAGGAGAGAGATTTCGATGAAGAGTCGCTATGGCGACCGAAATCCATTTTAGAGATGAGAGGTCAGTAGAGCGGACTCAGATGCAGAGAAAGTTTACGAGGACCAGAGTCGATGAAGATTCACGAAGAAAGGATCTGAGGTGAAGGTGAGCGAGGAATCGAGGAGAACAAGAGGAGATCAGCGAGGAACTGGCATGATGAAGAAATAACTACTTCTCCTCAGGAATGTAGTTGAGGAAATCCATGAGAACATGTAAGTGACTGGCGTTCCTCATACCCCTCTTGAGTCAAGAACTCCTCCACCTCCTGTCCCCTCGTCACCTATTCCTACCACAAGCATTCCTGCAGCCGAGATATCACCTATCCCTGCAGCATCAACCCAGCTTGATACTCCTTCAGTGACAAGCATCCATACGGTTGATATACTGTCAAGCCCACCATCGTCCATTCCTAGCTTGTCTTACGCTGATGTGATATCGCCGAGAATGAATTCAATGCGTTTCATGAATGAGTCAATGCGTGATCGACTCAATGTATCAACTCTGAGGGTGATGATGACAAACACTTCTCCGTTGTCCGCGATACCAAAGTGGGTGAGTTCGAGGATGTGACAATAACTTGAGGAGGTAGCAATGGCGACTAACCCGTGATAAATCGAAGTTCCACACTTCTTTCTTCCTCCTTGGCTAATATCTCAAGTGTCGAGCGTAAAAGAAAATAGTTCTCGGAGAACTCGACCTTGAAGAGATAGTTCTTCCAAAGGCCAAAAGGAAGAAGAAGGCAAAAGTATACTCGAGGCTGAATGTTGATAAGTCTGGCCACAAGTATGCTGAAATTGGCATACCACCGAATCAAGAAGGTGATGTCAATATGGAGGACTACACAGTAACAAAGGTCCAGCTTGGCAAGGTTACCAGCGAAAGTGCAAAAGCCGATGCGCAAGTCACTTTGGATATCTTGGCAGGAAGGTTGGATAAAGTAGAGCAAGCTCGTAACATGTACAAGCAGAGGGCAGAGCATTATGCCACTGTTGTAAAGAGACTTGCCGGTTCTCCAAGTAATGCACAACTGCTGACAGTGGTAAGTATTGAAGACCCAGCTGTCAAGAAAGCTGAGAAATTCGCCTCCAAAGGTAGAGTGTTGTATGACTTTGTTGAAAAGATCATCGAACATGGATCTCAGATAATTTTGGCTGCGGATGAGAAAACTACCATGTTGGCCAAGCTCACCACAGAGCTTGATAAAGAAAAGAGCGTACTTTCCGAGGAGCGCAGAGACATGGAAAAATGCCTGTTGTCATGGTCGGAAATAGGCAGTGAAACGGCCGAGTGGTGGAGAGGTTAAGGGTAATTCCGACAAAGAAAAAGTTTGTAGAGGTAAAAGAATCCCGCCTAAAACACTGAGTTCAAAGTGGTTGATATAGTGGTCTTCACCAAATGGGGAAGATGTCGGCCGGGCACCATAACATTCTTGACAAAAGTGTCCGGAGAGTTGCGGTCAACTTCTTGGCGGGACAATCGTATCTTCCTCGGCCCAGGAAATATCCACGATCTTCAAGGAAGCCATCATGAATTTGATTAATGGATTCAGGACTTCTGAAGCCTCGTAGAACATCGTTTGCGTGCGAATACGTGGACAACTGAAGAGCGCGCAAATGAGTGCAAAAAGGTTCACTCATCGCCGCCAGAGATCGATCACGAAATTCGCAGTTTACGTTTAGTCCCGGATGAGAAGTTAGATCTTGAGGAGACGGGAGGAAATTTGAAGACTTAAGCCCAGTAAAAGGCGTGGGCGGCCTATTCTCCGGTGTTCGGTATTTACGGTGCATCCCTTTATGCATCTTGTAAATATTTCTCGACATTTTTGAATGTATAAGTGTAATTACACCAAGTCCAAAAGATGTAATATTTTCAAAACAAATTACGCACGACTTTGGTCAAAGTTAGGTGAGATTTCCTAAAATGCGCTCACCTAACTCTCCACGATTTCTCCAATCTTTTGCTTATTTTGCTCATCCCTCCTTATATGACGGTTTTATTTATAATTCATCTTTTTAGCCTTTTGCAGCAGTCGCCTTTTAATAAAGCAAACTTGTGAAACTTTCGTTCATACGTGAGTTCAATCTAATAAAAGTTGCCGGACTTTAGTTGGTTCCCGATACTGTAGTTAGTTGATTTAGGTAGTTAGTTAGAATGTGAAAGACTCTAAGTGGTTGATGTAAACTTTGTGTGACATCTATTATTTAGATTGCATTGTTATTTTGTTTATCATTGGTTGAGTGATCTATAAGACTTTGCGCTTATAATCATTCATGCTCATGCATGTTCTTGTTGGATAATCTATGAGACTTTGTGCTTATAATTATTCATTCTCTTGGATACTTTGTCGAAGGATCTACAAGACTTTGTGCTTGTAATCGTTTGTGCTATTGACACTCTTGTTGGATGATCTACAAGACTTTGTGCTTGTAATCATTCATGCTGTTTGAAGAATTGTTGCGTCTAAGAAGACTTTGTGCTTCGCGTGGTGACTGTCACCGGATCAACGTGTCCAGAAACTCTGGGGCTGACTTTGTGCCTTAAAATTGAGCTTTCCCTTTTTAATTTATTTTGGTACATTTATTGATACGCCACGGTATCTACAAAATGGGGATGTCCGGCGTCCTTTGATTGTTACAGTTTCGAGTTATCAAAATTGGAACTTATGCGGTGAGCTTACATTGTAAAGCCTCTTTCGAAAAAGAAGGATGAATGTAACCCCATAGGCTGAATTTGTTTATTTTGCTGTTATTAATGATTTACTATTGTTTCTCTTAGCAGTAAGAAGGGCGCCTCCCCTTTCCGAGAGGAGAGATTCATATCTCACATAGCTGTGGCTGAAGTCCAAGTTGTGTAATCTGTCGAAAGTTGATTACATAATTTTCACCCAACAAGATCTAGGGCTTGAAGGGCTCTGTTCAGAGGTACTTTGTGCTCCACAAGTTGTTGGGACTATGAATTTGGAAATAGACCAACAGATGATGGCTAAGGGGGAACCATGTTGTGTTGTTGTAACATAAAAAGGTAGTGAAGCTTCAACCCACCCCTCACGAAGAACGGGCTCAGAGATAGGTAAGAATAATAAGTTATCTCCTCATTTGGGTATTTTACAGAAGGATCTGAAAAAAGGGGGGCAGAGAAAGTTTCTAAGCTTGGTAGGAAGAAGGATGTGGAAAAGATAAAAATGATAGGGGAGAATTTGGTGGAGTCAGGGTCTGTTAAGACCTTGGATTCTCTTTTTTTGAGCCCCTTGAAATGATTGTTTTATCTTGGAATGTAAGGGGCTTGAACAGTGGCCCTCGACAAAAAATTGTTCATGATTTGGTTAGAAGTCAATCTCCTGATGTTCTCTTCCTCCAGGAGACTAAGTTGTTGGTTGAAAGTATGTTTGGTTTGATGCCTAAGCTGTGGGGGAATGGTGAGTGCCAATGTATTGGCGCTTAGGGGTCTTCTAGGGGAGTGGCTTGTTTATGGAATCCTTAGAAGATTTGCCCTCTTTGGTGGATGTCCTTCAAGTCATCTATCTCCATGATTGCTTCTTGTTTTGAGATGGCGGAGGCTATATTCTTCTCTAATATCTATGCGCCTATTGAGCTTCAGGGTAAGCAATTATTATGGACCCATATAAGGTTTGTTCGAAGTATGGTTTCTTACCATCCGTGGATTATGGCTAGGGATTTTAATGCTATCTTTGAGTTGGATGAGAAAAGGGTCAGTATTGTGAGGCTGGAGCCTTCTGCTCTACTTCTTTAGGATAACATTTCAGCTCTTGATCTTGTTGATATCAAGCCCAGTAATGGTCAGTTTATTTGGACTAATCGAAGGATTGGGGAGGAATGCATTGTTGAGCATCTTGAATGATTTTTGGTATCTTGTTACTGGGTTGGTGGTTTGTGGTCCTCTAGTTCTGAAATTTTGGATTGGAGGGGTTCAGATCATTGGCCTATCAAGCTCATGGTTTCTTCAGCTCGTGTGTCGCGGTCTCCTCCTTTTAAATTCCAGCTTATGTGGTTGTAGGATCCCTCTCTTCATGATTACGTAGTTGAATGATGGAGGTATGGTAGACCTTCCTATGGTACAAAAATGTATAATTTTGCTAAGTTACTTCAATTTGTCAAATATCAGCTCAAACGCTGGAATCAACAGTGCTCTGGAAACATTTTCCATGCAAAGGTTGCTGCTTAGGCTGAGTTGGCTGGTATTACGAGGATGATTAGGGAGGATAGGATGACTGAAGTGTTGCTTTTGGAAGAAGCTAGGGCTTTGAAGTTGTTGGATGAGTGTGACCTAAGGGAGGAAGTATTTTGGAAACAAAAGGCTTGGATTAATTTGCTACTGGAAGGAGATAAAAATATTGCCTTCTTCTTCAATTCGGTGAAAGCCAAGAGACATGGCAACTCTATTTCTGTTTTAGTGAATGACAGGGGTGAACAACTTTCCTCTTTTCAAGAGATCTCAAATGAAGCAGTGTAGTACTTTGCTTCTTTATTCAAGGAGGAGGAGCGGGGGAGTTCTGATGAGGAAGTTTAGGTCCTTTCGCGTATCCCTTCTCTAGTTTCTAGAGAGATGAATGAGCATCTTATGAGTGACATATCGCTTGAAGAGCTAGAGGGTATAGTGTTTTAGATGAAGAAGGGGAAAACCCCTGGCCCAGATGGATTCCCGATTGAGTTCTTCCAGGAATTATGGGATATTATCAAATTGGACCTGTTAGTAGTAGTGCAGGAGTCTCTATCAAATAAGCAAATGTTACAGGCTCTAAATTCCACCTTCCTAGCTCTCATTCCCAAGTGCGAGGGTGCATATAGGTTAAGGAAATTTCGGCCTATCTCTCTTTGCAATTGATTGCTGACAGGTTGAAAAAGTGCCTTAAAGTGTTGATATCTGAGGAACAAAGCAGTTTTGTGGAGGGTCGACAAATTCTGGATGGGGTGGTGATTGCAACAGAAACCATTCATTCTATGGCCAAATCTAAGGATAAGGCAATGTTTATCAAATTGGATATGGCTAAGGCTTATGAAAAAGTTCAGTGGTCCTTCCTTCAGAAGATTCTTGGGGCTTTTAGTTTTGGGGAGGAATGGATTAACTAGGTGATGAGTTGTGTTACTACAACTTCCTTTTATGTGTTAATCAATGGTGAGCACTTAGAGCTTTTTGGTGCTTCTCGGGGTTTGCGTCAGGGAGACCCCCTCTCTCCCTATTTGTTTATCCTTCTTGCTGAAGGTCTGGGCCGCTTGATGAGAAGGCATGTAGAGTTGGGGCTTGTTTCAGGATGGAGATGGGATGGTGGCTTACCACCGTAGTCTCATTTGCAGTTTGTGGATGACACGACTTTGATGGGTTTGGCTTCAATCAGGGAAGCTACTAATATGTGCAGGGTGTTGGATGTTTATCTCATTGCCTCAGGTCAATTGATCAATGAGGATAAATCCTCCATCTTCTTCTTTAATACTCCAGAGCCCATTTAGAGGAGGATTGCTCATATTTTGAGATTTCAGAATTGGTCTCTCCCCTCGACCTATCTTGGTATTTCGATCTCTGTTGGAAGACCACATAGGGATTCTTGGCATAATATTTTGGACAAATTGCACGTGAAGGTTAATCATTGGACCCACAAATGGTTGTCCTTTGCAGGATGTGTTCAGTTGCTCAAGTCTTTGGTGCAGGCTCTCCCCATTTACAAATGCATGATCCAGGTTGCCCCAGTGAGTTTTGTTAAGGAGTTTGATTCTCTTGCTAGGAAT
Organism: Sequoia sempervirens; assembly: GCA_007258455.2. Classification (NCBI taxonomy): domain Eukaryota; kingdom Viridiplantae; phylum Streptophyta; class Pinopsida; order Cupressales; family Cupressaceae; genus Sequoia; species Sequoia sempervirens. Next base: position 66,541 of record VDFB02256175.1, on the reverse strand, counting down.
TTTTTATGGGTTGGTATTTTACAGTCATCCAAATGGAGCCTTGTCAGATGGGATACTGTTTGTAGCCCGAAGCAGTTTGGAGGGCTTTGGTTAAGGTAGTCTTCTTTGTCGGGAGTGGCAGAGGCTGCTAAGCTATATTGGCGCTGGTGTGTGGATCAGGATCATCTTTTGGCTAGAATTTTATCTCATAAATATTTTCCAGGGATCCCTCAGATTGATATTCCTCGGTACCCCCTGGGGGGAAATGTTTGATGATTTGGGGTACTCTCAAGAAAGGGGTTGCTCTCATCAAGGATGGCCTTTTTTGGATTTGCAAAAGGGGGACAAAAGCTCATTTCTGGTCTGACTCTTGGGATGGTTTTCCCCCCATTGTTGCTCAGTTTCTGAACTTGGTAACTTTATGCTGGTGGTTCCTCGATGCTTGATGGTCAAGGGTGAGTGATTTTAAGTCCTTCTCTGCCCGAGATCAGTTGAGGATGGTGAGATGGAAGAATCCTGACGAGTGGCCTGATGTTGGTATGAAGGAGGAATGTGTTGAGTTGCATAAAATCCTTTCTAGTAGGAAGTGTAGTTCCCTGCAGGAGGGGGATGTTCTTTCTTGGTCTTCTAATCCTAAGGGTGTCTATACTGTTGCTTCTAGATATTAGAGGTTGTTATCTCATAGGTTAGACGGGGGGAGGTTCACTGGTGGAAGAGAGTGTGGAACAAGTTTTCCTGCCCAAAGTGTAACTGCTTTCTTTGGACCTTGGCCTGGAATAGGTGCTTGACGTTGGATAATATTCGGAAGAGGGGGTTCCAGGGCCCTTCTATCTGTGTTTTGTGTGGGGCGGCGGAGGAGGATTCTTTTCACTTGTTCTTTCGATGCCCCTTTGTTTTGCATCTTTGGCATCTTTGGTGGGAAGCTTGGAAAATCACTTGTGTTCATGCTTCCTCCCTGGTGGAGTTTTGGAATAGTGTAGGTAGACCTCCTTCTGTGACATCTTTCCTGTAGGAGGTGTGGATGATCTGGTTGGAATGAAACCGTAGAATTTTTCAGAGTGAAAGGTTGTTGTTCTAGCAAGTTTGGCAAAGAGTTAGGGCTATGATTTAGGAGACGGTGGAAGCTAAGTATGAGGTGGTGTTCCCTTTAGATAAAGGGGACGCTGAGAAGGTGGATAGACTAGGGATCCAGGGGTTGTCTTCAGCTTCGGCTTGCGTCAAGAGAGGAAGGCGGTGGAAACAAAAAGTACAAAGGTTGGGCAAGTGGTTGCCCCCTTTGGCTGGAATTTTGAAGATCAATACTAATGGATCCTCAAGAGGCAATCCAGGTCCTGCTGGAATTGGACGAGTTGGTTGGGACTCTTCGGGTTCAATAGTTTTCTTCTTTTTTGCTCATGAAGGGATGTAGTCTATCAACCTTATGGAAGGTTTGGCGATCCTCTACGCTCTTGAGCGGGCTTATGATTTGGGTTGGCATAGGGTTATTTGTGAATCTAATTCACAAGTTTTGATTGGTCTGATAAATAATCAGATGGTGTCTGATGTTAGCTGCCAGTTGGCTAGGATGGTGCAATAGATTATACAAATTAGTTCTTTGATGGAGATAATATCCTTTGTCCATATTCCCCAGGAGTGGAATAGGGCAGCTAATTTTTTGGCTAAGTGGGCTTCTGAGCATCTTGTTGGTTGGAAGATTGATGGGTGGGAGTAGGCTCCCCAGGAGCTCTGCCAGGACTTGGAAAGGATTCTTGCCGAAGATGGGGATGGTCACAACAAGGAAGGTTGATGTTTTTTGCTTTGTTGCTTCTTGCGGGTCTCTGAGGCCTCGACCCTTATTTTTTGTAATCTTATTTTTTGATTTTCAATGAAGTTCTTACCCCTTTTTATTAAAAAAAATAAAAAATCTAAAGACAAGAGTATCATATATATTTATATATATAGTCATAAGGTAAAATATAACATTGTGATGTCTAAATGCAAGAATAACACACACATATACACTTAGAATTCAAATGCCAATATGAAATTGTATCAAGCACAACTCAACAACAAAAAAATAAAATATAATAATCATCAAGACTGAATCTATAGTCACAAAATAACAAGTACAAACATTTGATATATTATAGTATAACCCTTGCATAACTCTTTTACAATAGTAACTATATTGAAAGGAAGTCCCTCAAAAGATAAATGTTTTGTAAATAAAATTAATTACATGTACTTCTTTCTTATTAGTACTATTGCAATGAGTTTTTTTTTTCTTAGTTAACTAGTTATTAATAAATTAGTTTTTAACCAATCAAAAACAATTTTTTTTTTTTGAAAAAAATATAATTTAATTTTGTAAAGTGAAGTTGTAAAATATTTAATTTTATAAATTTTAAAAATTATTTGTTTGGATTATGATTGGCTAAATTTTTTTTATGTGTTATTGGCCGATTTTGAGGAAAAGTGAAAATGAACTATTATTTTGTGTAATTTTTAAAAGTTGATTTTTTTTTTGATACGCAAGTTTTGAGATTTGTATTAATTATGTAAAAAATTACATTTGTCTGCTACACAGGTGATATTTCCACCATCTTTCAATACCAAAATTCGACCCAACTATCAACACCCAAAAACCAACCCATACGCAAACTAGAAACCCAACCAACCATGGCATATAGCTCAACCACCAAACAAAACCTACTTCCTCCCCAAAAATGGCCATGAGGGATCGACCCCAACCAAGAACTAATTGAACCCTGACCACCAAGAGACCCTCAAAATGGCCATGAATAGGCCGAGCTGACAAACCCCACGAGAAGGAAACACCAGAATATATAGAAATCAAAACCCTACTAGTTACTAGCACCACCACCCACAGAGAAAGAAAAATTATCACATAAAATCATTTAAAATAGCGAAATCTTCAAAGTCCTTTACCCACCTGACGCCACCCGCAACCAACAAACCGAAGAACTTCTTCAAGTACATAATTTCCACCACCACTACCATTCTATGCTTGACCAAAGTCGGGCCGCTCAAGTCAAGGAGGAACGGAAATAGCTTCATAGCCTCGTATGAAGGCTAAATATTTTCAAGGTCACACGGTCTTGGAACACCTCTTCCCTCAACAACAAAGCCCAACACATCATCAATGCCACCCACCAGGTCTTTGCGGAACATCTTCATCAACAACAGTTTAGCTTTGCCCTTAGTCACCCCACTATTTAGGAGAGAGGCCAAGAATCGAGAAGAGATGTGAAGATTATTTCTTCCATATTCCTTGTCGTCCAAATGACCAGCCCCCAAAATCATTTTTGTTGCCACCAAAACCAGAGGATCCCCATTCGTGAGAACATGCTTCAAACGTTGATTCTTAATTTCTCTGAAAGAGGCTTGTCTAGCCGTCGACTGCAAAGAAATTGGAGTGTCTGCACCAAATTTGGCCACCCCTTCTACAGAGACCTTAATGATAAAACGAGATCATTTCACCATTATCTCCACCACACACTCACAGACAGAAGCTGGGGCGAACACCACTACCAGCCGATTCTAGCTCCACAAAGGAATGGTAAAAAAATCATTAATTTGCCAACTTAAACAATTAAGCTGATTTACTGCCAAGTGCCTGGCTGCCTCCACCTTAGATAATGAATACCTTCCAAACGTGCCAAGGAAAATCCGTATGGAACGACCTCCAGGTTATTATGCCTAAGGCAACCTCGAGAACAAAGAAGGAAATATGGTGGCCAGGCCACGGGATCGCCATCCTACTCACCCCCTCCACCGCCCCCCTATGTCCTCCCACTCCGCCACCGTGGCACCCAACAAACCACCCTGCTGTACCAATGAGGAGAGGAGAGAGGGGGAGCCTACCCAACCACCCATTTAAAAGTTGAACTATTATTTTGCCTATTTTCCATAAAATAAATTATTATCTTGCCTATTTTCCAAGAAAATGAACTATTATAATTCCTGCTTGAAGAAAGATATTTAATTTGAACTATTATCTAATTAAATTTTGACTAATTTAATTTAAGAACACTTGATCAAAGCAGAAATACACATAATCTTATTTGTTTAAGTTTGAAATTATGGAATCTACTTATTTTAATAAATAAAAGTATTTATTTAAAGTTTTAATTATTGTCAATGGATTTTTTGATTTATTTTTTAAATTTATTATTTTTTGTAATATTAAATATTATATGTTTAGTTTGTCATGTTTTAAATTTCTAGATTCATAAACACAAATAGATTATATTATACATACTATTATTTCACAAAACTATTATATAAATTTTATGTTTAAATAATAATTATTTAATTATTTCTTATAATTATTTTACACAATCATTTCATTTTAATTATATTTTATTTTATATAAAATAATTTTAAAAATAATTATTTAAATTTATATTATTTAATCAAAAAATATTATTTAATGTAATATAATAAATTTATATCATATTATACATGTTTTTATGTAACATAATTATTAGATAAATTTTATATTTATATAATTATCAATTCTTTTCTAATTATGTTATACTATCATTTGATTTTATTTTTATTTTGTTTGATATTTTTATAATATTTAAAATTTTAATATATCATTATTTTTATATAAAATACTTGATTTTTATATAATATAATTAAGATAAAATTAATAATTATTAATATTAATATAAATGCAACTATTTTTATTCCATTAACAAAACTTACATTTATTTATATTAAATCTAAAATACTATAATTAAAAAACTTTCAAGACAAGTACTAGCCGCTAGGTGGCACTTGTTTATATTTAAAATCATAACTTTTATTCTATTCATATTTATTTATAAATCATAAATATCAAAATAATTTATCAAAATAAATAATTTAAAAAATAAAAATTAACAGAATCTCCTGTCCCACAAACTATCGTTATGCTCTCGAAGGTTAAAAAAACGCACAGCTATTGACTAGCAAATGTATTCCATTGGGGGGTACTTTGGAACGGTCGACAGGCAATCTGACTTGAATGACAAAGATCGCCTTCAAAGCGGGCTCTCTCCTCAACACCCATCACATTTGAATTAAACCCAAATAAAACCCTGCATTTGAACTAAACAAAGATCTGTTTTCTCTTTCTCAATGGCGGCTGTAATGTTAAATCGTTGTGGCCGAGCCACGCAAAATGCCATTTCACTTTTAAGATCTCGATACAATTCAAGCCAGAAGAGCAAGATCGCCATTGCAGCCGTTGGTTCGCTTTATGGTGCTGCCAATATTTACTCGTCTCAGGTCTGCATATTTTCTTCTAACAAATGGAAGCATATGTAGACTCCAAATTCGATTTCCTGTGGAAAAATGATTATTTGCAGATTTGAAATTCTCGTATGGGATTTGCATTTCGTTTGCATGAGAACGGCAATTTTGAAATTAAAAGAAATATGCAACATTAGCTTCAATTTGACAGCATTTTCAATGTTAGGACTTAATGGAAAGATTCAGAATAGTTTGGAAGTGCTAGGGTATTTGACAACTACACAATTATTTAATTTAATTTGTATTTCATACATTTCTTAGATTTGAGAAGTAAAGGATATCTGGCAACTCCACAATTGTTTTCTTACATTTTGTATTTTTTTTTAATTTTTAATTAATACTAAGTTTAACACACACACTGCCATCAAGTTAAAATGGGAAACGCACCAACAATCTTTTGACTTAGAAACGATGCCTGGTACTGGCCCTGTATGTATCAGTAGGGTAGCATGACTGGCACCGCTTCAACCTATGTCATTGTTGTGGCAATCCCTTTACCTTACCACTAGACCATAGCCCATTGGACAACAATTTTATTTGTTTAGTGGAGGCCAATGTCTTATTGACTTTTGATTTTTATTATTATTATTTATATTTTTAAAGTTCTGCATTTCGCGGTTTTAGTCTATTGTTGTTTTATAGATTAACGAATATTTTATCAGGGCCTTTCACCCATCATCAAAGTAAAAATAAGCACTATCAACTTACAAGTGTTTGGAAATGAAAAAGTGAAATGATATTACTCTGAAATTTCCATCAGCTTTTTGCATCCTCTACAGGGACAGTATGGATCCATATTGGCCATTGAAAACCAAAATAATTTAGGTTATCAGAGATTATCTAATCACCTCTAGCCTAAAACAAAAACAGCTGGATTTTGAGACTTCAAGTATGCATGGACCACCAGACTATTCGAACTATATCTTCTTCACATGGCATCGGAGACTCCTCCTTGACCAGCATCTATAGGGTTGATTCCTCGTCAACAGTGGGATTCAGCCATGTTCCATAGTCTTCGTTTGCTGTGCCCGAGTGGCACACTGGAACATAGATGACCTTTTTAGAGATGAGCTGAGAATTGCAAAGCATGGCTCATGTCCCTTTCTGTGGATGGGCCTTACCTGAGGCATTGTCGTTGTATTTGAGAGGCAAAACTGTAATGTTCCTTCTCAAGGTGAACAAAGAAAAATTAAGCAAAAATAATATTTTATTATTTTTGAATTTGGGGCCTTGGAAAATAGAAAAATATTCTTTTTGGCCTAAATAATTTTTATTTGGCATGGAGATGATGGAAAAAGGGTTTAATTGATTTATCATAAATTTTGGAGGAGGCAAAATATTTTATATGGGTTTGGGCAACCCCTTTTGGAGAAATAAGGTGACAAAATAATAAAAAATAAAATAAAAATTAAAAGGCAAGTTGGCACCCAAAAGAAGGAATAAAAAAAAATTAAAAGTAATTTTAAATTGCAAAATTGGTGCCCAAGTTGGGTTGGCCAGATTGGGAGGCATAAGGAGGATTGATATAAATACAAGGTCATTTGGAGGCATTTAGACTTCAATGAATTATCTCTGCTTTTCTGATCTGCCCTTTGCGAATATTCTAAGGATGAAAACCCTTAAGAATATAGGAGGAGTTGGACGAAAACCTAGCTCGTCAATGAAGGACTTTATGACAAAGGTTCACATGCGCTTCAATGGAGATTTTTGATAGTTTCATGCTCAAATTTTGCATCAGCATAGGCGACTAGTTTGGAGGGGGGAATTTGGGCAAGTTGGAAGGTATTCTTCAGATTTTCAAGGGGTTGCAAACCCTATAATCAGACCAGTATATTATGTATTATATACACAGTATTAGATTTCCTTAACTCGTTCATACCCATTCAGTACCCATTCAGCTTCAAACCGAAGCCTACTAAAGAGAGAAGGCCAAACCAATTAGGAACAACCCCAACTCTTGGAGTTATCCCTTGAACCCTCCCCCTAAGGACTTGAGGTCATAGAGGCATCCTTCGCCCAAGGACCGCCTACATACCCGCTTCCAAACAGATCAAAGTCATCAATTCCCCACCTTTTCCCTTGCCTTTCTCAGTGTTTCGTACTTTGTCTTGTAAGATTTTCCTTGGAACTTTTACTCCCTGATTCCTACACTAAATTCCTTTCGACGTTGGAGTTTTATCCATCCCTTTACCTAGATACCTTTTCCTCAATATCTCGGATATCATATCCCTAACACTTTTCACAACAATACCTTATTGGGGTCATGAGTTTGGACTTACCCCAATTTGCATGCCTAAAGGGATGAATTCCTTGATATTTCTATTTGAATCCTAATGGCATCCTTCATATGTCCTTTCAAATTCAAGCAAACATGACCTTACTTGTTTACTTTAAGAATAAAGCATGCCTTACTCTCAATCACCAATCCTCAATACTGGTATGGGTCATGAGATATCCTTGACCCCTAACCCATGAAACTCAAAATGACATTTTGTAGTGTTCATTCCCATAGACTAGATAATCATGACTACCCTTTGACATCAATGACAACAATTTCAACAACACACAATATTTCACTCCGACCTAAGGTTGACCAAACCTTTGTATTGATCCTGCTTCCATGGAATTCTCCATGGAGTCAAATTGGTCCATCATAGTTGATGCAAAATGGTGAGCTTGTTCTGTGAACTTAATTTGATTTATAATTCCTTCTATTTTTTGTCCATTACAGTCTTTTGAACTTTTCGAAAAGTGTTCGGCCAAGGTAATAACCTTTTTATAAAAAAATTCTGGGTTGTGACAGTGGTCTTGGATCCAAAATGGAGGATACACAATAGACATGGCTTCAAGTAATTATTCTCAAGGGAAACATTCATAAATCTTTGTGGAACGAATTTTTGCAATAGATTTTAAAGTATTGTGCTTACAGATTTAACAATGTTGTTAAAAGCTTCCTTTGTAACAGGCACTTCTCTGGTAGAGTGCTTGACCATCATTCAATAGTGCATCAGTATCTCAAATCCAGGAACAAAGACACATAATTGCCCGCTTGCATTAAATTGCAAATAATTTTCAGGATTATTCAAATCTGATTTTGAACTTTGAAATGGATAATATGTTAGATATAGATTATCGAGGGTCATGCATTTCATTCTACATAGTTTAGTATATTCATAGATATACATAGATCTGTCTTGGGCTTTCTTCACAAGATTGTTCATTTCATCTAGCATGGGGAGAAGACCAGCTAAAGTTAAGAGTGTCTCTATATCACTTAACCTATGTAAGAGGTTAAGAGCTTTGTCTACTGTGTGGCGATTTTTGTACATTACTCCAATCAAGGATCAATATTTTGAAAAAACTCGTTGTGCTGGTCCATGCAAGGAGATCCATATGGTAACAAAATCCTTAAGAATCTTGTTTCCTCTTGTTATTCCCATAGCAAATTTTTGAAATTCCTCAAAACATTTGAGACTTCGACAAAAGTATGCGTAGAGCTCATAGACTAGATTATCAACTTTTGATACTGTAGGAAATGTGCTTACAATTTTAAACTTGGATTATACGAGGTAGGTGGGAATGAACACTACAAAATGTGGGATTTTTTGAGTTTCATGGGTTGGGGGTCAAGGATATCTCATGACCCATACCAATATTGAGGATTGGTGATTGAGAGTAAGCATGCTTTATTCTTAAAGTAAACAAGTAAGGTCATGTTTGCTTGAATTTGAAAGGACATATGAAGGATGCCATTAGGAGTCAAATAGAAATATCAAGGAATTCATCCCTTTAGGCATGCAAATTGGGGTAAGTCCAAACTCATGACCCCAATAAGGTATTGTTGTGAAAAGTGTTGGGATATTATATCGGGGATACTGAGGAAAAGGTATCTAGGTAAAGGGATGGATAAAACTCCAGCGTTGAAAGGAACTTAGTGTAGGAATTAGGGAGTCAAAGTTCCAAGGAAAATCTTACAAGACAAAGTACGAAACACTGAGAAAGGCAAGGGAAAAGGTGGGGAATTGATGAAAGGCATACCAATATGGGAAACTTTGAAAATTTGATAAACCCACAATCCATTATAGATTTGAAAATAAAACATCTCCACTTAAATTTTTTAAAGATCCTTATAACTTGTAACACACAATAGGCACATGAGGGACAACAAAGGGAAACACTTAGGCAAGATTAAAAAATGGAGGCCCACACAAAGATCTCTCAAATTGGTTATATGTGGGAAAAAATGAGGCCTAAGTGTAAAATAATTGGACTCAAGAAAAATTTGGAACTATCAAATTGAGTCCTAACACTAGCTTTTGTTGGGGGTGTATGCCATTGGCTGAAAAAACAAGATCCCTACTATCTTTGAGTGTATACCAAAATAGGGGACCAAAAATAGGTCGAGACAAACACATGTTATCTTTCTCAAACATGGATCACGACTCCACAAAAGCACAAACATGACAATACATACAAGACAAGACATGATATAAACACAAACACGAAAGACACCATATGTACAAGGAAGGTCAACACCAATATTTACACAAGTATTTCTAATCCAAAATATCATGGATAAGATTCCTCACCAATACTTTGGTCAAGATCTTTTGGTAGTATACATGTCACCATACTCGTCAAAAAATTTATATGACCTTTCCACAAGTTATATTCTTCTCCACCTAAAACATTCAAGTAGTAGCCCATTTTGATTTTTCCCTAGCATCAAAACATACCTCTAGAGCTTCAAATTAAATGTTCTTTTGTGATCAACATTCCATCTAAGGGGATAATTCATGTTCTCCAGTCAAAGTAAAATATCCATGTCCCTTGGATCATTTTTGAGGTAACGAAAGGTAGATGCACACTTTGAATGTATCTTATTGACCTCTAACACATCCAAACCTACACCTTGCCCATTAGAGACTTTATCATACACAAAAATCTACATTATAGGCACCAAGTCAATTAACATGCCAACTTCTTGACAAATTATCTCAAATGACCTCATACCAATAGCTTCTTTGGATGTTATTTTGTTAGCCCATGGTGCAAACCTTCACTTGTCATCATGTAATGACTTTTCGATAAGTGCAATAGGATTCTCATAACCATATTTGTTCTCCTGAATTACAATATAAAAAACTATATATGAATTAGAGGTGAAGAGTTGAGAAGGCTCATAGTAGCCTAGAATTACCAAGATTGATGCATCTCGAAGGTCTTCCTTGAGTTGCACACATGCATCAACAAGCACCTCACTCCTAATTTACTAATTTTTTATCCACATCTTTAATAGGGGTAGGAAAAAAGAGAGGATCAATAGTTTCATGATCTAAACTATCACCATATCCCTTGAGAAGGTTAATCTCCTGAAAATTAGACAAGAAACCTCCAAGAATCTTGGAAACCCTAGAAACGCCTCTGAGTAGCCTATGAGACTCCGGAAATAGGCTAACGGTCACTAGAAAGCTTAGGGCTAAAAAGGGGACATTACATCTTATTTTATTTTCCTTAATCTTGTTGCAAAACTTGATGTAGAATATGTGGGGTGGTCTTGAATTATTGGTGGGATTGTGTTGTTTCTTTTGTGTTACACTTGATCATGAATGGTGCTCCTAGAATGGGCTGAAAATTAATCTTGTAGTGTGGTTTTGTTCTCACTAAAATTACAAATTTGTCATGGGGTTATGTAACCTTAAGTCTAGGTAAGAAACTGTGTGTGGCCTTCCTGTGCATTGTTTGAGTTGTTTGGGTTTTAGGTGGTCCTCTTGGCTTAGGGGTTGGCTAGAGCCTGAAATGGCTTGATAATGCCATTTGGCTGGGGGGAGAGCATTTTTTCTCACCATTGGCTTGCTATATATTGCTGGTTCAAGCAGGCGTTTTAAAAAACAAATGGTTTTTTTTAAATCAAAGGAGTCTAGTCCTTGTCTCGTGGAGAGATTGCAGGTGGAGAGGAGCTGGAAACCTTGTATGAAATTAATATGTACCCAAGTTTCTGTGTGTTCAAATAATCGATGTTATGTATTAAATAGAGGAACGGAAGTTCCTTATATAGATTTACAAAGACGTCGTTTCTAAAAGAAACAAATGTTAACAAAAGACGAAATTAGAAACTATTTGAAACTAACTAAATACGACTAGATGACCATTAACTAAACAAATAGAAAGATATTATACTAATAATGTGTATTGTAGCAGATTATGAAAGTAGAAAATATGCATGGAGAATAAATGTTATACAGAGTTATGTAAACCTAGGCTTTAGAATTGTTGATGCAAACCTTATGTATCATTGTGATCTCTCTGTTTAAATTTTGAGGATTCGATATACAATGTGTATGTGTATAGAAACCCAAATCAATACCTTATAATTATGTAAGCCTTTTTAGTTCCAGTTCTTTGTCATAAACCCTTGAGAACAAATGTTTGTTGTATACACCGTGCAGAAAAATTGTTCCCATCCAAAATATTATTCCTGGCAGCCAATAGGTCTGTTCATGCACTTTCTAGTATTAACTATAGTATAACCAAATAGGGGCTAAAGGACCTTCCTGCATGTAGAAGGATTAAAAAATAAATAAAAAATAAACATTATTAGCTCTTTATTGTTGTCAGGGGTAAAGAACTGCAAGAGGCACTAAAGGTTCTGTGCAAGCCCCTGAAGATCGATAAAACAAAAAAAAGTTAATTGTATTGAAATAACAATAGATAAACAAATAATAAATTGCTTTAAAATAAATAAATAAAAATAATAATAACCATAAAAAAAATGATAGAGGCAGGCATTGGTGATCTGCCAAGCAAAGGCCGGCCCTAAGGGGCCACAACCTTGTTGGGTGTAGCGCCACAGCAGGGGCTGTGGATCCCCTTTGGAGGCTGTGGCCAAGCTTGTCGGCACCTCAATTTTTTTTTACTGGTTGCTTCATTTTTTTTCCTTTAATTTTTGTGGCTCTGTTCTCCTTGCCACAACAAGCAGCCATTAAGTAAAATAAATAAACAGTTCAAATAGGGCATAAAACACAAAGGATGGCAGTAGCAATGGAAATGTAACTTATAGTCTTTATGCCTCTCCACTTCTGTGTTGGCTCTCAACACCTAGCCCTCATCTTTCATGGCATTGCCTCCATTCCTGTCTTCTTCTATAGCTGGAAACAAATGGATTGTATGTTTGGTATTCCTCTAGGGTTTTAATTCTTGTGTAGTATCAATAAAAAAAATTAGTTTAATGCCTCTCTTTTATTATTTTAATTTCAAGGTGCATAGTCTATGATGCTTCATTCAATCTTGTATAAATATTTAAAATTGCTTCTCAGATTTAAAAAAAATACCAAAATTAATGTTAATTTATATTAGTTTCCTTCTTTTCAGGGATCATCTTGATTTGGGTAGTTAATAACCTTGGTTGATAGTTTGAATATTCTGCAGCAGAATACCTATTCTTATTAATAAATAATATACTTGTACTATCGATTTCATTCTTGGATTTGGATAATACAACCATTAATAACTTCATTTTATATTCAAATCATCTAGTGTTGCAACATTAATTATAGATGTGATTTTCATTTAAACATAGTTTATACAAGATGTGAACATTAAGTTACTTTATTTTATTGGAGAGAAAAAAAGAAAACACAAACATTTATACTGTGGAAAGCTTAAAAGGAGAATGATTATAACCTTTCAAAATCTTTTGAAACTAGACAGTTGATAAGTTTTTTTTTTGCTGCTGTTGATAACAACTGTTATTGTTTGCTGTTTTTAGTCTTTTTGCCTTGTTCTTGCTGCTGTTGCAGCGTTGTTTTTCCAGCAATTTTGTTGCTGTAGCTGCTGTTCCTCTGTAACTTTATCTTTATCCAATATAAAAAAAAAGTTACTTCTTTTATTCTGCTCATTCCAAGGATATTATTTTGTACGGGTAAATAAGGATTGTCTATATTAACCAAAGTTGGAAAACTCGGACTTGGTGTGGACTTGGCAGCCCAAAATAGGACTTGGACACTCGGGGAAAAACTCGGCTAGGACTCAGCAAAAAAAGAAACCGTAGTTTTTTTTTTTTAAAAGAAATTAATGCATTCAGAGAACATAAGAGCCTAATTTGATTATCAATTTGTTATAATTCAAAGATTACACATGTCATATGATCATCAAACACTCAATAATTGAAATTTCATCATTCAAATTTCATACTCATAGTTTCAAACTTTCAAAATGTATAACAGCATCATAAGTTTATAAATGTTTACATATAATCATATGTCAAAATGAGGAAAACATTAACAACCAAATATAATCTATATCTTCCTCTTTCCCCTCCTAATGGAAGTCAATTGTGCAGGCCTAGAACTAGTAGGTGCTACAGTATCCAAATGAGGAGATTGGGGAGGGGTTTCTTGATCTTCAAAAGTGTCTTCGTCCTCCGCCATTGCTTTCAATCCTGCTTCTTCTTCTTCTTCTGCTGCTGCTCTTTCCAATTCAGCAAGATCCTCATCAGTAAGGAAGACATCAGCATCATCATTTTGTTCATCAAGAGTCCATTCACCATATGGATAAATATCATCCAAGTCAATGGACTCATGTGAAGCACCCTCCACCTTTCTAGTTCGAAGGCAAAGGTTGTACCGAACAAAAACTAAATCATTTAGGCGCTGTTGTGTCAACCTGTTTCTCTTCTTTGTGTGAATGTTCTCAAATAAACTCCAATTATGTTCACACCCAAAAGCACTATTTGGCTGCGACAAGACACAAATGGCTAGCTTTTGAAGATTTGGCGTGCTAGCACCATAGTTCTCCCACCATAAATCTACAAAAACACATTTAAAAAATATAAGTATTAAGAAATTAAGAATAAAGTAAAAAATGTAAGAATTGTAAGTAGTATATCTCTACTTTTGTGTAGTCGGCTGTAGTCGGCCAATTGCTAATAAAACTATAGTTAGTAGGAATAATACATGTCATGTACTTTCGGGTAATCAAGTCCCGATTAATGATAACTATTGTTATGAAACGTCGTGTCGGTTGGTTACTTAACTACCGCCGAATGTTATATACTCAGTTTGCTGTAGTCGGGAAGGAGTTGTGTGGGAATAGTTATGGTTGGTAATACTGTTGTACATGATATCAATGATAATGAATAAATCTTCTGATGTCCAAACATGATATATTTCTGTTCTATTATTCTGTTCCATGTTCTGTATATGATTTAGTTTGCTCAGTAGTACGTAGTACTTGAATTACATTCCGTAGGGCAAACATTTGGCGCCGTTGCCTGAGCGGACTAGGAGATCACTCGTCATGGCAGCGTAATGGGTCAACCGGCGGAAGAGCCTGTAGATGCTAATGAGGAAAGGGAAGACCTATTGACTGAAGATCTTGTCAATCTGTGGAAGATATCTTTATGAGATCACGTACGAAGCGGATTCCATGTACAAAGGGAATCCCGCAGGCGGGAGATCCCTGAAGAAGTTATCTGGGATAGGCTGGAAGTGAATTACGAGGTGGATCACCTCCTGAATCGCATGCCCAGATTGCTGGCCTGTCACTTCATCATCCTACAAGACCTTCGAGAGGAAGAGAATCGGGAACGTTGAAGGCAGCAAATATTGCAGCGCTACGAAGAGAGAACCAAACAAGAAGAAGAGGAACGAGACACTAGCCGAAGACGTACATCCGATAGTCAGCAATGATCGCCTGAACAAATTTTAAATGCCCGTACGGCCGAACAAAGACAAGAATTGAGTACTTGACGGGCACGAGACTCAGGAGGAAAAGGTTCGGCGATCACTCAGGCTGCAAGAACAAGAAATCCGACGAAGAAGGCTGAAGCAAACCGGTAAGGAATTGGATGAGGATTTAATGGAAATAAATTAGAGTATTAAAAGAACATATGAAAATTTGGCAAGAATAGACACATCCATTGGACGAGCGCACCAAAGTTTGACGGAAGGAAGGGACAAAGAACCCTTCGGCACCTCGTACGTAGGAAGATATGATCCTTATGAGAACGAAGATGAATTAAGTAGTAGCATCAGATGTTTTCGGGAGTTGTCCCTCTCGGACGACGACAAACGACTGACGAGTGGAAGATCTGGGCTCAATACCCCAAGGCGGAGAGATTACCAAAGGGAACCCCAGGAGACTCACGGTGTTGAGGATGCTGACGGAAGATGTGGGAGTGACTCGTACGTGGCCAAGAGTGCAAGTGACGCACCGAAACGTAGCGGGGAAACCAGTCTAATCGGGTCCAACACACAAGGAGGACAGTAGGGAAAGATGGCTACTCCGGAGTGGCAGAAGCTGCTGAAGTTTATGGGGAATGGGTCAGATGATCCGGTATGACACTATAAGACATGTGAAAGTATTTGGATAGCCAGCGGATAGGATGATCCGGACTAGTGGCTAAAAGCATTCCCAGTGACACTTAGAGATAGTGGCATTGATTGGTACTCTGAATTGGATCAAGCATAGAAAGCTACATGGAGGTCATTGAAGCAAGCTTTCCAGGAGGAGTTCAAACTCATATGAGATGATAGCGAGATTGTCACGGAGATATACAATACTAAACAAGGAAAGCACGAGAGCGTGCAAACCTATAATCGGAAATTAAAAGATTTGATAGGAAAGCTAGAGGCACAACCAACGGATGGCCTAAAGAAGAGATGGTTTATTGAAGGATTGATTCCCTTGCTTCGGAGAAAAATGAAAGTAGTACCACCATCCTCGTACATTGAAGCATATAACCGTGCGATGGACATTGAAAGTGAGAACAAGACTTCCTCGAAGGGGAAGAAGAAAGATGACAAAGAGAGTGCGGAGGAAAGTGAAGACGAATCAACAACTGTACAAGCTCTTCGTCGGGACATGATGCGGATGATGAAAGAACTGAAAGTCGACAAGGAAGGTTCCAAGGAGGCAAATGAATTGTGGTGTATCGAATGCAAGACAGAAGGTCATACAAAGGCAAACTGCCTGAAAAAATTATTCTGTGACATCTGCCAAGTTATGGGACACTCTGTCAAGGAGTGCTTGTACAACTTAAAAACAAGGAGTTCGCAAGTGTTCTTCACACAAGGAGAACAATCAACCCCTCCGACCACACCGTCAAAACCCTAGAGCAACAACGCATCCCTTGGAGGCTACCGTAACAATCGGAGAAATAATACGCCAAGAAGCAAAATTCAGTATGACAGCAAAGGTAGACCCATGATCCAATGCTGGAAGTGTAATGAATGGGGTCACTTTGCGAGGGATTGCTAGAACGGCCAAGGCACTGGGGGAAAGCTATGCAAATGGTGTGGTCCGGTTGATCATGAAGACACCGACTATCCAAAGCAGAAAGGTATCAACATGCTGGAGATAGCCAACGAAGAAGTCTTGGCAATTACGAGGGCGCAGTCGAAGAAGGCCAAAAAGTAGAAGAGGCAATGGTGAATGAACGGAGAAATTCTAAAGCTACTAGTACGTTGCTGCAGTCGGAGTCCGAGAAGAACATAGTACGACAGGTGCTTCACACAACTGTACCAATCAAGGTAACCGACCTTCTATAGACGATGCCCCAACTGAGGGTAGCACTTACAAACGTCATTGAAGACAATATTCAGAAGGGTCCGATAGAAAGTACGAGAGAATCGGCAGGAGAGGCCACGGATCCAATGCTACTCGCAGTGTCAGGAGGAAGCCGACCGTCGTAGAGATGGAAATTTTGGGAATGAAATTATCTAACACCATTGTCGACGGAGGCTTGGGAGTGAATGTACTGCCAGAGGAAACATGGAAGTGTTTGGGTAAGCCAACCCTCTGGCCCCCGACATTCCACCTCGTAGGAGCAGACCAACATGGCATCAAACCCCTTGGTACACTAATGGCACAAAAAGTATTGATCGACACGCAATAGTTTTTGCTAAATTTCGTTGTCATCCCACTGGAGAAAAAGGCGTACGATGCACTATTGGGACGGGGATGGCTGATTGCTGCCAAGGCAAACCACAACTGGAAGAGGAATACACTCTTGATCGAGAGTCAGGGGAGGAAGTATACTATTGATCTGAAGAACCAGGTGGTCAGTGAAGATCTGGTGTCTACGGGATTCGAATCGGGAGGAGAATCAAATGTTGATGAAGAAAGAAAGCTAATGGAGCCGAATGAGGAAGGTAACTGGAGATTGGGAGTTGCTCGGAGGACGAGACCAGTTCGCTGAACGAGTTATTTTACTGGCAGATGGAAGATTACGAAGTCTTCCACCCTGATTGCAACATGCTACAAATTAGATAAGGGGAAGCGGCAGAAGACAAAGGCTCAAATAGTGAAACATTTCCTCTAGAGTACGGTGAGTATAAGGAAGGTACGATAGAATTGGACGAGACGCCAGCACACAAGTTTGAATGGGATAAACTCATCAAGTACGAGGAGCCAACGCTGAAAAAGGTAAACCTTGGGGAACCAAAAAAACCTAAAGAGATTCTTGTGGGTGATGATTGGGACCCCGTATTGAAGGCGACAGCATTCAAAATCTTCATGGAGTATAAAGATGCCTTTACCTGGACATATAAAGATCTAAAAGGCATACCACCAGAGCTATGCGTACACAGGATCCCTCTCATACTGGGAGCCCAGCCCGTACGGAAGAGACCTTACAGGATGAATAAACATTATGTCGCCAAAGTGCAAGAGGAGATTGAGAAGATGTTGGAAACGGGCATCATTTTCAAAGTGGAGGTCAGCGAGTGGGTGTCACCGATTGTCATATCCTTGAAGAATGAAATAGAGTAGATTAGAATATGTGTCGACTTTCGGAGTTTGAATGCGGTGACCATCAAAGACCCGTTTCCTATTCCCTTCACCGACACAATCCTCGAAGAAGTTGCCGGACATGAAATGTACTTGTTCCTGGATGGCTTTTCGGGCTAGAAACCAAATTAGTATCGCGGAGGAAGATAAGTTGAAGACTACGTTTGTGGTTGAGGACGGGTTGTACGCGTACAACCAAATGCCGTTTAGGTTGTGCAATGCGCCAGCCACGTTCCAGAGGATAATACTCCACATTTTTGATAGAATGTCTGTAGGTAATTTTAAAGCTTTCCTCGATGATTGGTCAATTTACAGTGATAAAGAAAAGCATTTGAAGGCTTTAGGCGAGTGCATGGAGAGATGTAGAGTAGCTCGTCTTGCATTGAGCCCCAGGAAATGCAGATTTATAGTGCCACAAGGAAAGCTGCTAGGACACATTGTGTGTAAGGCTGGATTGAAAACTGATTCCGATAAGGTGAGAGTAATCGTACAGATGGAGGCTCCAGAGAACGTCACCGGTGTGAAGTCCTTCCTCGGGCATGTGGGATACTATCGAAGATTTATCAAAATTTTTGCACAAGTGTCGTATCCTCTCGACCTACTGACGAGGAAGGGACAACCCTTCATATGGGCCGAAGAATAGGAGAAAGCATTTAACGAATTGAAGGACCACTTGATCAGCTCACCGATATTGGTGTACCTAGACTAGAATAAGGAGTTTCATGTACATGTGGATGCCTCTAATTTTGCCATTGGAGCGACACTAGCACAAGTGGGAGTACACGGGTTGGACCATCCGGTATTCTTTGTGAGTCGGCTACTTTCAAGAGCTGAAAGGAATTATAGTACGTCCAAGCGCAAAGCACTAGGAATGGTTTACTTCGTACAAAAGTTCAGGCACTATCTCCTGGCCACGCCGTTCACCTTTTATGTGGATCACCAAGCCTTGATGTATTTGGTGAACAAGTCAATCATTCAAGGACGAGTAAGTAGGTGGCTACTATTGCTCCAAGAGTTTCCATTTACTATCATCGTACGACCGGGTAAGAGCCACGTGATTGCTGACCAATTGTCTAGAATCCGGTCGGGCGAACCTGCCGAGGGAGGGGTGAATGAAGATTTTCCGGATGCACACTTATTTCAGATCGCAGTGTTACCCTCATGGTATGAAAAGATTGGAGAATATTTCTCCACATCTACATTTCCGAAAGAAATGCCACCAGCCGAAAGAAGGAAGCTCGTCTTAAAAAGTAAGACATTTCAGTTGATTAATGGCTTGCTCTACAAGATGGGGCCCGATCAGATCCTCCGAAGATGTGTCATAGAAGAAGAGATACCAAGCGTACTAGAGGAGGTACACGAGGGTTTGGCTGGTGGTCATATGGGCCTAGATGCTACAGCGAGAAAAATTCTTTTAGTAGGCCTATGGTGGTTGACAATGCACATCGATGCCAGGGAATGGGTGTTAGGTTGTGACACCTGCCAGAGGGTCGGGAAACCGTTGAAGCGGGACTTCATGCCGTTGCATCCCTTGCAACCACAAGAGTTGTTCGAACGATGGGGATTGGATTTCATTGGACCATTGAAGGTAAGTTAGTTGCATCGGTGTCGATACATTGTGGTTGCTACTGAATATCTGACGAAGTGGGCTGAAGCTAGAGCATTGCCAGACAACACAACATAGAGTACGACAAGATTTATATATGAGCAAATAGTGACACAGTACAACATCCACATTCAGATCACGAGTGATCGTGGAGGGCATTTTGTCAATCATGTCATTAGGCTGATGATGACGGAGTTCCGAATCTTTCACAACCTATCAAGTCCGTACTACCCACGAGCTAATGGCCAGGCAAAGTCTACAAATAAAGTGCTGGTATTAGTTATTCACAAGTCATGTGGCGTGGAAGAAGCTGACTGGGAAGAGAGATTACCAGCCGTCCTGTGGGCATACCGTACAACGTATAAGGTAACAACGGGCCACACGCCCTTTCAATTAATGTATGGTCAGGAAGTCGTGATGCCGATGGAATACATGGTACCCAGCTTAAGGATAGCCATGGAGAACCGGTTGGGTGATACTGAAAGTTTAAAAGAACGACTATACCAGCTTAATAAACTAGATGAGTGAAGGATAATGGCACAATGGGCGACGAAGAACATGCAATGGCGAAGGAAATATTGGCACGATAAGCATCTCCGGCGAATGAATTTCTGGCCAGGATAGTTAGTTCTGAAATACAACGGCCGCAACGAAATCAAGTCGGGGAAGTTCAAAGTTCGTTGGTTAGGACCGTTCCGAGTTCAAGAAGTCTATGACAATGGCTCTATAAAGCTTGAGAATTTAGATGGGTCACCCCTACCAGAAGCAATCAACGACTCTAAATTGAAGCAGTATCAGGAAAGAAAGGAGAAGAAGGATACCATAGCAATCAATATGCTAGGTTATACTACTGAGGAAGATTGGGCTGTGCAACAAGAGGATCCGCAAGAACATGACTGGGGTTTGGGAGGCCCCGGCTACGCAGCCAAAGGAGTTTGGATGGAGTTAGGCGTAGATCAAATCATTGAAGAGAGGCCGGTGCAAAAAAGGGTAGAAGGTATTGCTGTACCCCGAATGCACAAGCACCTGACCAATGCGGTATTCGGGACGCCGGCACGGTATTCGGGACATCGGCACTATGGCGGAGAATAGGTGGACATTGGTGTTATATAGCTTTGTATGAAGGTCTCAGGGGAGGATACTTGGCGAAAGGGTTAGACAAAGAGGCGCAAAAAGAGGAGGAACAAATCGCCAATGAACGAAGTATGTGTCAATTTGAGGATGTTGATGATGAAGCAAACGAATGGAATGACGAGCAATGGGAGGCCTACTTTGAATGGACAACTCCCTGTTTAAAGACAGTAATAATGACAAAAGACATGTTCATTTCAAGTGTAGATGGGTACACTGAAGATGTAATTAAGCAATTGAGACGAGAACGGAGGAAAGTGTCGAGGATAGTGACAAAAGATGGGCTCTGGAAAATAATACCTAACCCAGCTGGGCCACCAACTATAGAAGGTGATGAAGTTACGTGGTACCAATGTTACGGTGGACAATACATCGACGACAGTTTCAAAGGTATTGGCCCTTCTCCATTGCTTGATAAATGGTTTGATATACAGTATATAGGATCGTGTTGTAAAGAAGAATGTTATAAGCGGCCCCCGCATATGTGCAAATGGCACTATGCGTCTGAATTGAAGGTTAAAGAGGATCGAGAAGTACGGGGAACAAAAAGAAAACCTGAAAAAGAAGAGAGGAGATGAGAGAGAAAATAAACAAAATTTGAAAAAATCGAAAATAGAAAAGAAAGAAGCTACAAGAAATCAAAAAATGAAGGAGAATAAGAGAATAAATGAAGAAAAACAAGGCAAATGGAGGAGAGAGGAGAGAGAAGATGAGAATAATATGGAGAGAAAATTAAAAGAAATTGAAGAGAGAGAAAAGATACAAAATGGCAAAAATAAAAGAATTAAAAAGACAAAAGTATTGCATGAAGTTGGAAAAAATAAAAGAAGAGAAATGAAAAAATTAAAGCCGACTATGGGAAGAAAAATTAAAATTAAAATAAAAGCCGTGGCCATTAGGCAAATCATACGCCCATGGGGGAAAACCGCCGAGGGAAATAAAATGTGGCAAAGCATCAAAGGGGGGAACATTAAAGTAAAAAGCAGCCTAAGCTCGACCAAGGAGGAGGTCGTATGACCATATAAAACACTCGGAATAATATGGCGGAAGAATAAAGGGAACCAACGAAGGGAAGAACGACTCCAAGTAAAAAGTACATCAACCTACGGAAGAGCTGGTATAAGATACGCAAGGGTTTTCATTGTACGACAGACTATTGCTCTCAATCTCATTGTACAACATTCTCCAGGTGCTCAGAACGTACGACCTAGCAAGGACAGAGTTCGGCCAGATAGGAGTATTGTGCAACTTCATGAGCCAAGGTTTCAAGTCGTGCGACATTCAAAGTATCTTGAAGTCGTACAGTATTCAGAGTATCTTGAAGTCATACGACATCTAGACTATTTTCAAGTCGTACGACATCCAGAGTCTCTTCAAATCGTATGACATTTAGCATTTATTCAAATCGTACGACATTTAGCATCTTTCCAAATCGTACGACATTCAAGGTCTATTCAATTCGTACGGCCTTCACAGTCAGAGGTCTCCCAGGTTGTACAACATCCATTGCCAGGGTTCAACGTACGACATATTCTGAGTCTTCAAATCACGCCAAGAATAACATCAGGTTGCAGCGTATGGCTGGCAAGGAATTGGGAAGTTGTACAACAGTTACTAGAGTCCGACAGTTATAGCACCCGCTAGGCAGACAGGAGTAAATTGGATTTGAATTGCCGAACCGACAATACAATGGACAAGGGAAAGAAAATTGTGCAGCATAAGCCGAAGGTAGCCTCGGCAGGAAAGAAAAAGAAAATGGATGCAGACGCTGAAACGATGTCCTGGGAAAATTTAACTGGCAATGAGTGCAAGTAGTGGTGGCGAAGCACAGCCGACGGCCACGCTTTGAATATTGCACTACAACACGCTCGGGTGGATAAAGCTGTCCTGGTGCCATTCTTCAATTCACGGGAGTTTGAGCCTTGGCTGAAGGCCATGGTGGATAATTATTGCAGGCACACGCACAAGTCGGTGATAGATTACAGAGGCTGTATGGTTACAGTTTCATTCTAGCCGCAGGATTTTGAGCGAGTTTTCGGCGTTCCAGCCACAGGGGTGGGAGTGAATAAACTGAAGAAGATGACGCAGTAGCATAAAGAAGTCCTGATCAAGCAGGTGTGCCAAAATGATTTAACACCGGAGGAGAAAGATACTATATGGAACGCAGGCAACAGAGGCCTCCGGAAACATTATCTGGCAACAGCCGAATGGAAATGCCTGCTAGATTTAATAAAGTGCCGACTCACAGGTGCCAGCCGAGCATCCGACATTGCCATCTGGATGGTAGATTACATGGTGGGATTGAGCATTGGCTGAGTATATAACTGGGCATGGTTACTTGCTGAGCGGATGCGAAAATTTTTATCCCAGCAACACAAAGCTTTTTATATGACGCAACATGCCATTGCTCTCTTTCTAGATGCTGTGCATACGCAAGTACCTGAAGGCAAATGGGGCCGATTGCAGCCCTTCACCCATTTGGACCCAGGGCTACCGACGGTATTCTACTGGACATAATTGGAACTAAAGCAAGTCGGCGAAGGCACTACTGCAGGGAAGAAAAGGAAGCAGAAAGAGGCATCGGTGGAAGAGGAAACATCGGCTGAAGAGGCATTGGAGTAGGGTGAGGCATCCGAACAGGGGGAACCTATTGATTTGTCTTTCACGACATCAACTTCTAGTTCACCAGTGGATGAGGAGGTGTCCATAGCTATAGGTGGCCAGGCAGCATTGGACGTGGGAGAGACCGAAATACCACTATTACAGCCAGCCGGGTTCACTCTTCCAGCACCGCCAGTCAAGGAGAGCCCACAGACAGTGACCTTCACCCTCCCAATCTCGCCAGCCGGAGTTGGGCGAACACTGAGAGTAGCAGCCTCATTACCAGGTGCATCGCCAGGATGGGCGCCACTCGCCATGATACCGTTGCGATGGGCAGCCATTGCATCGACAACTTCCACAGCTTCGGTCGAGATATTGCCAGAGGCTCCTCCACTTGAGCCACTACCAGTAGGTAAGGAACTGCCAGGTTCGGCTTCAAGAGTTGCAGTACTAGAGGAGCCACCAGTAATAGGGACATGGGGGACAATCATGACAAATGAGGAGGCTTCCCCTATTACATTGTTAGGAGCACCAGGGGTGGCTCAGATTGACAATTGGTTGGGATTCGTGGGCCTCACACTAGAAGTGGCCGAGCAACCAGAGCAGCTGATGGGGAGTCCTTTTGAAGGATTAGTAGGCGAGGAAGGCCCCGCCATCCACACCCAGCAGAGCGAGACTGCCAGACTTGTTGAGGAGACACTTGCCCAACCGGAGGCTAGGGCAGAGATGGCGTCAGGGATAGCCATGCATGAGCTTGAGCAGATCGTCAGGGAAGCACCTCAGGAGGGCGAAGAGCACTTCCTAGCCCTCAACGATGAGGAGGATGACTCCATTGATGGACTTGTAGTAGAAATGTCCCAGCCAAACCCATCGGATCCAGTGGGAATAGTGCAACGCTATGTGGAAGAGCTGGAGCATATGGGCAAATTGATGATTCAGGTGGGCCGGGTTTCTAAAGAACTCAAGGTCAGCTGATCTCCTCTCGTGGGACAAGAAATCCAACACATCCGAGGATTTGTACAGATGGGGTGTGAGGCAGAGTTTACTCGGATATTCAGTGAGGGATGGCCAGCGGGCGAGACTACTGCAATGTTGAGGGCATGGCGTGGTAGGCCACCACGACTGGCAGGACGAGATGCTGGGGTTCTCGAGAGTTTACACCATATTGAGCTCGCATTCCGTGATGTTTTCTACCTTATGAAACGCCAGGTGTTCTCCACGGAGGTTGCAGTATCACGAAAGGTGGAAGCATATAGACTCTTACAGAGGATTAAGGAGTCAGCTGCTCAAATGACAAACATTCAAAATGACTTGGCAAAATAGACCCGGCTAGCCAGGGATAGGGGAGCCCAATTAGAGGCCTTGGAGACTCGGGTACTCACCTTGGAAGAAGAGGCACGACAAAAAGAGGGGGCATGGGAGCGCCGAGTGAAGGAATTGGAAGACCAGTTGGTAGCCAAGAGTGCAAAGGTAGACCGGACTAAAGGCCAGTTGATGGAAGCGGCTCGTATGGTGAAGGCTGCCAGAGAGAGGGAGATAATTGCCGACCGATAGCTTTGCACACGTACAGAGGAAGTGAGGCGATTGAGGGTAGAACATTCTTCGACTACACCAGCATCGTCCGTGCATCCAGGGACGTCCTCACTTCCCCCTTCTTATTAAATTTGTATATTTTGAATAGATAAAAATAAAATTAAATCAAATATAGAAAATTCATAGATAGTCAACAATGAACATTGCAAATTCATAAATAAGATGTAACAAATCTCACCTCCAACTCATCAAGCACCTTGTCTCTCATCTCACAATCAGGCACCATCTTATCGATGCATGTGACAAGACTTGCCATGACCTCCTCATCAGCCTTAAATGTGTCAGAGAAGTAGAACTTTGGGTTCAAGTAGGCAAAGGCATGTATCAGCTAGTGGAGTTGGTTTGTCCATCTCCAATCAATGATGCGCCAAATGATTTCGTATTTTCTTTTGTTGCCACCATAGTAACGTGAAATGGCCTCTTTGGCCCTATCCATGGCCTCATAGATGAAACCCATTGGCATGCCCTCTCCATCCACCATATGAAGAACCCTCACCAAAGGTTCCGTCACCTAAAAAAATGAAAACAAATGTTAAATTATTACAAAATTAACCCCTCAAAAAAAAAAAAACAGCAAATAGATTATCATGTATAAAGTTTATTTTTGTGTTTGTTACTTACCCTGATCAACTGCTCTCCATTTTTTATGAATGTGTCATCAAAAACTATGCTCACAAATTATAACAATACAAGTAAATTTAAATAGTTAACAAATAAAACAAAAATCTTGAAAGAAGGTCCAAAATATTATTTATTTATTTATCTTGGACTGTTTTGTATGCCTGATATATTCCAAATTTGGACATTGACATCTTACATCAAATGAGTTATCGTTTGTATTGTAGAACATTATTATTCCTTTTGGATTCAATTTAATTATAAATGCTAGCAATACTCCTTTTTGACCTTTTAAAACTTAACTATAGAATATTGAATCTGTATATATATCTTGTAAATAATTAAATTTAGTACAAGTTGTTAAATTAGTTAGTAATCTAAATTATTGTAGTTGACATTATTTGAATGCTAGTTAGAGATGATGAGTTATATTTCAATAAGCCTTGTTTCTTATATTTATTTTCTTACGTGAGATTTGGTTCTAAATGGAAGAAGCTTAATGAGCACAAAAATCTTAACTCTCCTATGTGAGTCCAAGTTAAGGTAGTCCTTAGAATTAAAGAAATATATGTTTGTACAAATAATAATAAATCAAACTCCTAATCCCTTCATGAATATCTAGGAGAGGATAAGTAAGGAATTAATAAACAAAATAAGATAAAAAATTTATGTTGCGTTAAAGGTATATTGCTCAGGGTAGTGACCAAACCTTGTAAATTAAATGTTTGATATATCTTGTTTAGGAAGTAATTCTTTCTCATGGGCATTAATCGAAGGATGGATAGTTTTTAGTTGGAAAACTTAGCCCTATCAAAGCCTCCTAGTTTTTAGGTATGCAATTCACTTAATGTGTGTACATAAACTTGATCAATTATTTAATTGAATAAGACAAAGCTACTAGCTTAGTTATGAAATGTCATAACTTCATCCTTCATGGTCTCTTATACCCTGTATACTCTATAGTTATTTCTAGTCCACCTCTTAGTGAGAGTTATTAGATGTCAAAATATAGATACTTTAAAATGGATACCCCTAGCTCAACTTCAATTTGGAAATTTTAGATAGTAGTAGTAGTCAAGGAGTATAATGAAACTCATTCTAGCAATCTTTCATGGATGCTGACGTGTGTTTCATTTGAACCAAACACCCTTCTCCATGGCATGGCGCTTTCCAAAACTTTATTAAAAGAAAAAAAAAATGTTCATTTTTTGTGGTTGCCTTGGGTTTATTCTTGGGCATGACAGGACTAACTTGACATATTTGATATTTCTTTTAATTATGTCCTCAACATAATTCTTGCAAAGTCTTCTATTGTTCTAAGTGACTATTATGTTCTCTAAGGAAGTTAGCTGTGTCAAATATCATCAAAAGCATGCATCTGGGAATACATGATAGCTCAAAAAGTTACAGATTTCCCATACTTAACCTCATTGGGCCCATAGTCTCCCATTTCAAGGGGAATGACATATACATGCATGTGACCATGTTAAGACCTTCATATGATAATTTGTTTAGTTTAATGCTGTAATATGATAAGAGGATAACTTATGCCTATGAAATGATGACTTATGCTCTGATTTGAAGATTGCATCTCCATTAGTCTTTGCTGAATTGACCAGGTCCATATGGGCTTGATATTGATTGTACAAAATGTGAATTAGTTGTGAGAGTTATCTTTTTTTTTTTCAATTTATGAAATTGCATATTGAGGCATTTTGCTTTTTGCAGGCTGGGTCAGAAGCACCTCCAACTGAAACAACTGAAAAAGTAGGTGAGTTTTTAATGGCAGTTGACAATTAATTATGAAATAATTGTGAGAATTTCATAATCTTATGGCTATGGAAATTTGATGTCTTTTTCATTTTAATATGGACATTTGTCATTGGAAATGGAAAAATATCAAAGCAAAACTATTGTATTCTTCAATAGGAGGACAATTGCTTATATATTTTTTGTAAGGAATTGTGTTAGTGGTTAGAATTAATAAATGTGAATAAGTAGTGCAAATAGTATCTCAATTTGTTGCATCTAACCATATTAGTTGACTTGTTGAAATAGTAGGGTAAATGGCACAATGGAAATTATTTGTTGTTGCCCTTGGATAAGGGCAATAAACCATGCATCCTCTTTCTTTTTGTTTGTCATAACTCTCTTATCTCTACCTTCCATTACAAACTCTTTTGACTTTGGACCTTGATGGTCTAATTCTGCATTATGAGTTTTTGGAGATTGAGCTTTTTCTCTTTCACTCTGATAATATTGGTATTCTCTATCACTCGTGGTGTGCCTTGCATCAAATCGTTAGTTTATCTATGTATTCCAATTCCATTCAGCCGAAGAAGAGATTGCAACCTGTTAAAATTGGAGAGAAAACCAACACAACTTAAAAATAAAAATGCAAAAGAAATTAAAGAACGATAAGTACTAAAGTCTACAAATGTTAAAAAAATAAAAATGCTTACTTATTATGGAATCTTGATTGCAAGAGATTGGAGGAACAAATAATCTTGCCTGTGGAGCTACCACCATGTATAAGCATCTTCCTTGTATTGGTCTTGAAGAGCACAAATACTATGATCTCATCCTGAGATGAACCTGCCAAACTCTTTGCTAACATTATCCACCACTTTTGGATTTGAGAAGATTCTTTAGAATGCCAACTTGTACCCATTAGAAACTTCACTATCTTTGTATGGTGTAGTTCTTCTTGGCAAAGAAAACATCTCTGTGCTATAGTATTTGGGGTATAATGCATATGCAAGGAGATTCAATGGTGTATTCATCTTGTTCCAGCAGTGATGAATGATTTTTTCCACACTTTGGAAAAGTGTTTCTTTGAGGTCATTCTCTTTTTGTGCTATTATAACCTTTACTTTTTCTATCATGGAGTCAATGCCATCATAAATTTCCCCCAAAAATAGCCGATCTTGTATTAGCAACCTCGATCATACTCATGATAGGCTCAATGAAACTCAAGACATAGTCCACACAAGCCCACCAATTGTCATCTAGGATCAAGGACTTGACCTTTCGGGCCCTCTCTTAATTTGATTGTTTCTAAATACTCCATTGGTAGCTAATGACCATGGCGCCCAATGCCTCTCACACCTTCATAAGTCATCTCAAAACAATCGTGTGTGATGCAAATCGAGTCTCAGCAACCTAATGTTGTGCAAAACTAAGTTAATAACACATTAAAATATAAGTAATCATGGCAAAAATTAAATTATAAAATAAATTAAATAATTAAATTAAATTTACCTAAATAATTCCAATTTTGAAAAAGTCCTGAAAATGCCTTGTGACATATGATGGTTTGTCACAAGCATTTGGATCTCCTCACCCTCAGTGTATATAGCTTTCATCCACTCTATTTGAGTGCCAAATGCTTGCATTGCCAAGTTAAGGGAGTGTATGGTACATGATGTCCAAAAAATGTGTGCATACCTTTCCTCAACCAAAGCACTTGCTGCCCTGTTATTTTTTGTCTTTTTTGTAATGACCTGGACAACATTTTCAAGACCCACCATCTCTATGGACTCAATCAGGAATTTAGAAATGAATTCTGCATCCTTGATTTTCTCCTCACAATCATCCGCCTAAAAGCATTGTCTGTTTGGGGGACACTACAATAATATTTATTAAAGGTTGGTTTTTTGCAATCTTTCCATCCATCAGAAATAATAGATACTCTTGTTTCTATCCAAGAATCCCTAATTGGTTTGAGTGATGTCTACAATTTTTTTCTTTTGCCAATAAGGTGGTGCGCATCTTTTCATACCCAAAACTTGTGAAACCAAGAAGTGCATTATTGATTGCCATCACCATTTCTTGCCAATATGGTGATCTCACCAAGTTGAAAGGAAGACCATTGGCATAAATGCAACATGCAATTTTTTCCTTTGCAATGTCTCTTGTTTCATTTTGAAATGTCTTAACCAATGGGCCTCTTTTGTAGGAAGAAGGAGAGGGATCTTCTTCTTGGATAGAGGGCATCTCCAAGAAAGGATGTTGGGAGGCCATTATTGAATTTGTAGGTGTCTTCATCGACGTTTTCCTTGCCAGAGGATGATATTTTAGTTTTGTTCTCTCACTCTATCATTTTCTTCTTGTTCTTTAATGAATGCCATAAATTTTTCTTTTGGAAACCCCTTCTTATTTCGCCCTTCATATAATCTAATTCCATGCGCACTTACAACATAGAAGTGAGCTTTCACTTGACTATATGAGCTCTTAAATTGAACTCCACACTCATTACAATTCCAAATAGAAGTCCCACCTCTTGGAGGCTAATCAAGCATTGTAACATATTTCCATAGAGGAGATGCTTGATCATATTTAAACTGTTTTTTTGTCTCAATGCCCATTGAACTTGAACTAGTGGCCATTCCAAATAGAAAGCAATTTGTTGTTATAAGCAATTATAAAATTTAAAATAAAAAAAATAAAAATAAATGCAACCTTATAATGTGTATGGACTAATAAAAGTTCAAAACAAACATTAGAAATCATTATAAAAAAAATTTGAAACTTGTTTCTTTTTTCCATAAAAAAATTGATTTTTTTTTTAGAACTTAAAAAAATTCATTAAAAACTTGAAATTTTTTGTTAAAAAACTAAAAAAATTAATTAGAATACTTACTTTAGATGACTAGAGCTTCTTTGTGGAAGCTATATTCACCACTTTGGCATTTTCATTTTGTGATCATTCTCCTTTGAAAAAAACCAGCTACCTTTCAAAATGCAAAAATGGCTTATTAAGAATGTGTTTTTGTGATATGGTGTTGTGTTTGTAAAGTGAAGGGTGAGTTTTAGGTTTAAGCAACTTTTAGGGTTTCATTTTTTGTTTTTTTGGTTAAAAAAAGTGTTTTAAAAAAAATCAACAACCTTTCCTCTTCATGTGCCTATGGAAGCACTTGGGAGCGGCTAGGGAGTGCCTTGGCCAGTCGGAATGCTCCTTGGCTGCTCTCAGGGAGCTCCTGTTGTCGCTCTCGCTCTCAGCTGGGATGCTCCTTGGCCGCTCTTGGGGGTTCTTGTTGTTGCTCTCGCTCCCCAGATAGTTGGGCATGGATTCGAGACCCCAAATGCAAGAACCTTTCAACTTAGATAATTATTGAAGAAGTAGACCTTAGAAGTGAATCACAATACCTCACAAACCTTGTATTGCAACCCAACAACACATACTATATGGTATGATCCCCTTTGAAAGAATGTATAGGAGGCTGAGACTTAATGTGTATGACTAGGGATGATAAAAGCAGTGGCCCTTGACAATATTTGAAGCTGCGATTAGGTTATTAAGGTATGATAGTACCTTACAAAGAGCTGTAGTCTTGTTATTATAAAAAAAAATATAGTACGATTGGTAACAACTTCAATATGGTTGGAGAATGGATTTGTACAACCAACCAACAATATAATAATAATATTTGTCACTAAATATCAATAAAAAATATTCCAAAACCATCACAAGATTGATAACAAGTATGAAAATTCAAAAACTCATTGACAATTGCAAACACTAAACTGAAATTGGAGGATAATTGCAAACCATTAGCTCATTGTTAATCCTTAGATGGAATTACTCATATGAATAGGAGGGTTTTCATCCTCAAGTAGAAAGATGAATATACGTTTGATCTCAAGAGAAATGGGGTTTGATATTATGAAATTGGTAGCCTTCTTCAATGCTCAACTCTTTATACAGGTGCTTGAGGAAATTATAATATTATTTTCTTTTTCTCCTTTTTCCTCCAAAACTTTACTTTTGAAAAGTGTATAAAAAGTCTTCTTAAATAACATTGCTTTTAGAGCCTAGTCGTAGCAACATTTTATAAAGTTTTTTTAATAATAAAATATAATTTGCTTTTTATAATGTTATTTTGTAAGACAAGTTAAATTAATAAATTATTTCCCTTGCATCACCCCAATCGCCTACAGGAAATCAAGTAATAGGCTAAGGGTCTTTTGATGATTTATGCTTGGAAAAGGGACATGACATAAGAGCTCCATAAATATTATTTTTTAGATTAACTATTCTAAACCTAAAAAAATATTTTAAAGTAACATATCTATAAAGAATGGATAAATCACCTCTCATTTAAATTTCATCAATTAGAATAAAAACTTTTGATCAAAATTTTCACTCACTATTTCTACTTACCTAAACACTCGTAAGTATATAAATTTCACTAAATTAAGACATAAATGTTTACATCCACAACACCTTAATCCTAACCGACCAACCAAAGATGAAATGGTAAAATTACCAAAAACTAAAATCTAATGTCGTGGATCAGTGGTGTCACAATCTTAATCTTATCAATCCTTCCAATTTAGAATGTGACCATATAGGAAATGACAAATTATCCAAAACTAAACCTAATATAATTATATGGAAAGTTTCCAAGTACCACATTTGTACCACAGTCAACCTTTTCAACAATACCACATTAATAATCATGTCAATTTTTTACAAGACAGCGATTATTGCAGGCAACATTGTATTTTCTAGTATGTCTAAAAAGAAATGCATTTTTTTAATATGGTTGTGGAAAGTGAGTGTCTAATCTAATGTGGATTTGGGAGGCCTTTCAAACCCTAGTGGGCAGGGCTAAGTTGAAGTTGAACTATATTCCAAAAGATCATTGACAAATTAGAAGGAAGAAAAAATTGTATCAAAATCTGCCTGTTGTACTTTTCAAAATGAAATGGAATGCCCATTTGCAATGGGCATTTGCTTTGCAGATGGGTTGCAGGTCTCAAAAATGGGAAATGGTGTTAATCTGTTGCATATCTTGCAATATAGCTGTGCACCTCCCTCTTCAGCTATGTTTGGAATTTTTGAAATTTTATTTTTACACATAAACCAGATAGGATCACAACACCTTGTGATTGATATTATAAAAATACCTATCAATAAATTTGCTATCAAATTATAAATGTTACTATTAAAATCAATACAAAGTTTTTAAACATCTCGATTAGGATTTCAATAATCAAATAAATTTGCATGCTTACATAATCCATAATTTAATAACTAGGCTCATGCCTATCACATTAGTCATCACATCCAAAATTTTCAGAATTATAATGTTGTTTTGGAATGTGTTTTGTAAAATTATGCAATGCATGATTTTAACAAATCACAAGTGCTTAATAAAAAATTGGAAACAAAATGATTATGACCTTGCCATTTGATGCACTAAATGGAAGCCAAAAGGGTGCCTTGAGGTGGGGCACTGCAACAATCTAAAACTCTAAACCCAAGCAAGCATTTTGGAATCAGAGTATGAAAAACACTACCTAGTTTTCCTGATGCAAACTGGAAAACCCCAAATTTAGTGAATAAGAGAGAAGAGAGCAGATAGCACACCATACCAAAGATGAAAAAGGTCCAAAATCACCACCTTTTATGTCTGCCTATGCTGCCAACTTCCACTTTGAGACATTCTTTCCCATGCAATACATTGATGCCCGTCCACACTAAATTCTCTGCTTTTGTCTCATTTGGTTTCTTGGAAAGCCACCCACCTTAAATTATGATTTGTCCGTACCCTCTTCCCTTGCTTGTCTGGTGTAAATATCACGTTTAAATCATTTCAATTTCATTTCTCTCTCTCTCTCTCTCTCTAGAGGTATGGCAATAGTATTTTTGCATCTTGAAATTCATTATAGTGAGAATCACACAAAATGGGAGTAGATTGTAGCATAACTTTAGGTATGCCATACAAGTTGGTTTTACTTTATTGGATACATAGTTTGATTGCTCAAAGGTATAATTAATTATTATTTTTAGTTCCTTTCAAGCATATTTATAAATAACATCTTCTTTAATTTAATCTCCTTTGGGAAATGGAAAATTGTTTCTTTGATGGTTCCATTGTATTCGTTTGTATCTTGTGTCATTTCAGCACTTGATCCGAAGCAGTGGGTTCAATTTAAATTGCAAGATGTTGCCAGAGTTAGCTCCAACACAAATATATATAGGTAATAAATTTTTGCAGAGCATATGGTTTTAACCTTTTATGTATTCAAGGATAGTGAATGAACTTATTTTAAATGTCACTCATGTATGGATATCATGACAGTGCTCTCTTAGTATTAATCCTCATCTAAATAGAACTAATTATATTTGCATTGCATGCTATTTGTATGACCTCATTGTAAAAGTCAAAGTATCAAATCAATTTTAGCTTTTGAAATCAGTGAAATAAATATATGATAGACCTTTTTCTTTTATGCCTATTTACGGACCTTTGTTTGAGGCTCGTTTGATTGCTATTTCATATTCTAAATTACGCTATTTGTGTTGTAGATAACCTATCTTGTACCTCCATTCGCACATGGAACAGGAAATTTTTTCTTGTATAATTACCATGTAGAATAATATGCTTCATGCATTATGAAGCAATGATGGGTAATGATCTTGTTGGGCTCATAGGTGAGGAAAGGGTATGAGATAGTCCTTACCTGGCAGGGCTGAGGGAAGTTACAACAGCAAGACTTTGACGTTCTTGTTTCTCTCCAAGTTTTGATAGTAATTGTAATCTGCATTCATTTTGTGTATACATATCCAAATGTTCAAGGATTAGTTTTAATGTCTAAGTTTCAACAACAGATATAACACATTCTGCATGAAGTAAGAATACAGTAAGGGGAGTCATGTATCTTATTAAGGGAAAAAAAACCATGACAGACCTAAGTAGCCTAAGGCCTACCACCTCCTAATTGCCCAATCCCTGTTGCAGGGCCTAAGGGGCTGAAGCCCAAGGTGGGACCCCCAATCCTACAACCCAATCCCGAATCAAGAGCCTAAGGGGCCAAGGTGCCCAATCCCTCAACTGGGCCTAAGGGGTTGAGGATGGGGTTTTTAGGCAATCTACTTAAGACATGATTCATCTCTCTTAATGAGATAACATGCCCATATCAGGCAGTTTATTTACAAACATCAATTTAACAGTACTAAATATTCAATCTGCATTTATTTATACAGCAATGTTTTCATACAGAAACCAGGAATAAATAAATAGAAATCAAGATGCTACTCTGATGTTTGAACGATATTCAATTTACTATAATTTATAAGTAATCTGCCCCTGATGCACAAAAATGATGTAATACCAGATTATGATTCTGAATCAGCAATATTCATATAGATATTGGACATTTTTTTTATCGGTTCATAATGCACAGAAAAACTTAATGCCATTCTAAGTTAAGAAATGTTCATATTCCCATGAGCATATTTAATCTTTCCACAATGCACAGTAACATAACCGGTAATCTACGCTGAGTTGACATAATCGATATTTAAACAGATTTTATAAATAGAATTGCGGATTTTATTGTTATTGAGTTTCCATTCTGAAGAACATTAAACCAAATTACTGGGTGTTGCCACGGATCTCAGTCCCCTATATATTAAACCCCCGTCCATGCACGTTTTAATTCTATGACCCATACCAATTCAGCCAGAATATTCATACTATCTACATATGCAAGAATGTGACGTATTTATTGAATTTAAAGAAGAAATGCAGAGGACGGCGAAACTTAAATATCAATTTCATACAGCATATGTAAATCTGCTCCAGAAATCTTAGACAAGGAAACTAAGTGAGATTACTCACCTATGGTTGCTCTCCGCCTTCTTTCCCGTCGCTCTCTGCTCCTTCCAACGCCCATCCTCATTCTCCCTCAAGCACCTTATACCCGTCGCTGCTTCTTACGGATATGTCGCTTGCCTGAGGGGAGGCGTCTTTTGCGACCACTGCTTCGAATTATAAACTTTGCAAGTTTATTTAATTTTTCCCTTAATTCGCTTTTTTGTAGGAGAATGCCATTTTGTTCAATTTATATCATTGTGATTCAATTTAAAAGTTAACATTTGTTATTTTTAAATATCTATTATTTTAATTACATTTAATTGTTATTTTTAAATATCTATTATTTAATTATTGTTTTTTATATATATTTATTATTATCATATTTATATATATTTTGATTTTCCTTTTTATACCATGTGTCAAATCCAAAAAGAAAAATTAATTTATTATATTTTTTTTTTTTTATAAAGTTAATAAGTGTGAGAGTTTCTTTGGGGATATGACAGTCTCCCCCTCCCAAAGATTTGCTTGTCCTCAAGCAGCTTGGAGGTTCGGGTGATGGAGGATTTCTTTGCTCTCCCATGTAGAGTCTTCCTCTGGTAATCCCTTCCATTTTACCAGGAATTCTGGGATGCTTCTACTCCTTAACTTCTTGTCTCTCCTATCCAGAATGATTTCAGGTTCTAAGATCAATTTACCTTCGTCGTCCAAGGGGGGTAGTTCTTCACAAGATTTTACTTGTTTACCGATCATCTTCTTCAACCTTGAAACATGGAAAATGTTATGAATGCGGCTGTTGTTGGGTAGTTCTAGCTCATATGCTACCTCCCCCACTCTTCTTGTAATTTTGTAGGGTCCATAAAACCGAGGTCTTAGCTTTTCTGCTCCGTTGGACTTGATGGAAGATTGCTTGTAAGGTTGTAATCTTAGGAAGACCCAATCTCCGACCTCAAAGGTTCTTTCAGTGCGATGTTTGTCTGCATATAGCTTCTGCTGGTTTTGGGCTTGGTGTAGATTGTCCTTCAAGGTGTTCAGAATGTCCATGCTTTCTTGCACAAAGTCTCTAGCTCGGGGTACTTGACTTTCTTGAGTAATCAGACTTCCAAAAACAGTGGGTTCATACCCATACAAAGCTTTGAAGGGGCTCATTCGGATGGACATGTGGTGTGTTGAGTTGTAACAATATTCTCCTAGATGTAGCCATTTGATCCATGCCTTTTGCTGACCTGTGACATAATTCCTTAAATAACCTTCAATCCATTTATTCACAATCTCGGTTTGACCATCTGTCTGGGGGTGATAACTTGTGCTTGGTGTAAGAGTAGTCCCTGATAATCGAAAAAGTTCTTGCCAGAATTTGCTCATGAACCGACTATCCCGATCACTGACGATGTTCCTTGGAAGGCCATGGAGTTTAAATATCTCTTTGAAAAATAGGTCGGCTACTTGGTGCGCTGTAAAATCCATTGTTATGGCCAAGAAGTGGGCATATTTGGTAAGTCTATCGACTACTACATATATGCAGTCTTTTCCTTGAGCTCTGGGCAACCCTGTAATAAAGTCCATTGAGATACTTTCCCACTTCTGATTGGGAATAGGTAGAGGTTGCAAGAGCCCTGCTGGGTAGCTCTGTTCTGTCTTGTTTCTCTGGCACATCATACATTCTTGTACATAATTCCGCAC
This sequence comes from Sequoia sempervirens, assembly GCA_007258455.2. Lineage (NCBI taxonomy): Eukaryota > Viridiplantae > Streptophyta > Pinopsida > Cupressales > Cupressaceae > Sequoia > Sequoia sempervirens. Next base: position 29,632 of record VDFB02256175.1, on the reverse strand, counting down.
ATCCTTCTTGAGTCCTTTCCAAGAATACTTCTCTCTCACTTGCTTATATGTCTTATAGTATCCTTGGTGACCTGCTAGTGGGTTATCATGATACTCTTTAAGTATCTTTTCCTTAATCTTGGAGTTGGGCACTAAATAGATTCTTCCTTTGTAAGTGATGATGTCCTCAATTACCTTGTATTCTTCTTTGGGAAAATTTCCCTCTAAGATTTCATTGGCTAGGGGGTTTTTGGCATATTCTGAAATGATGTCATACTTCCAATCTGCTACTATACTGGTTATAGTCTTCAAGTGTGGTTGTCTTGATAGGGCATCTGCTACTATATTGTTGGTCCCTTTAACATACTCAATATCAAAGTCGTAGGCTTGTATACGGCTAACCCACTTTTGTTGGCGGTCATTTAAGTCTTTTTGCTGCATGAAGTATCTCAAGCTATTATGGTCGGTTTTTACGTGAAACTTTGTGCAAACTAAGTATTGGCGGAATTTGGCCAAGGCATGCATTATAGCTAACATTTCTTTATCATAGATGGGATAGAGTCTCTCTGTTTGAGTAAGCTTGCGGCTTTCAAAGGCTATGGGGTGTTTATTTTGCATTAGGACTGCGCCAATCCCTTCACCAGATGCATCGCATTGGAGTTCAAAGGGTGAGGAAAAATCGGGGATGGCTAAGACAGGGCAAGAGCTCATAACTTCTTTTAGTTTCTCAAAGGCTTGTTGGGCTACTTCATTCCATGAGAAAGCTCCCTTTTTGGTTAGGTCTGTGAGGGGAGCTGCAATTTTAGAGAACCCTTTGACAAAACGTCTATAATAACTGCACAGCCCCACAAAACCCCTTAATTGAGTGAGGGTTTTGGGCTTGGGCCAATTCTTGATGGCAACAATTTTCTCTTCATCCACGCTTACCCCTTGTGCATTGATTTTATGTCCCAAATACAATATCTCCTCTAAACCAAATTCACATTTTGATGCTTTGGCATATAGTGATTCTTGCTCCAAGATTTTGAGTGTTTCCTCAATGTGTTGAAGATGTTCTTCCCATGTTTTACTGTATATAAGAATATCGTCAAAGAAAATAAGGAGGAACTTCCTGAGCTGTTTGCGGAAAATGTGGTTCATGCATGACTGGAAGGTGGCTGGTGCATTTGTAAGCCCAAATGGCATAACTAGGAACTCAAAATGCCCATAGTGGCATCGGAAGGCTGTTTTTGGTACATCTTCTCGCCTCATTCTTATTTGATGATATCCTGATCGAAGATCAATTTTGGAAAAATATCTTGCCCCATGGAGTTCATCAATGAGTTCATCAATTCGGGGGATGGGATAACGGTTCTTGATGGTCTTTTGGTTTAGTGCTCGATAATCTATGCACATCCTGAAAGTGCCATCTTTCTTCTTAACGAGGACCACAAAAGATGCAAATGGGCTAGAGCTTGGTTGAATGTGTCCCATGTCCAGTAGTTCCTTAATGGTTTTCTCAATTTCTTCTTTGTATTTATGGGGATGACGATAAGGGGTGGTTATGACTGGCTTAGCCCCCTCTTCTAATTCGATTGTGTGTTCAAATCCTCTTTTTGGCGGCAACCCTGGTGGAATCTCTTCAAACACCTTCCCGTAATTTGAGAGGATAGGTTGGATTTCAATATGAATAGTTTTCCCTTGTGTATTATTCTTATCGAGTATCATACACTGGGCAGCCCACTCTCCTTGTCCCCGCCTAAAGATCCTTTCCATTCTTTTACACGAGACTACCTTTGGAGATCCGTCTGGTAACCCTTTTAATGTAACTTCTTTCCCTTGGTGATTGAAGCGTATGGTTTGTTTTGGAAGATCAAACATAAAACATCCCAAGGAGTAAATCCAAGGAGTCCCTAAAATAATGTCAGCATCTAGGGGAACGACATAGAAGTCTTCTATGATTAGGTGATCTCCTAGGTAAACCTTCAATTGGGGAACTATTGTAGTGCATTGCACCCTAGCACCTGTAGCTGTTGCTGCCTCGAATCCTTCGAAAGTCTGGGTACTTAACTTCCTTTGGTTTACTATTCTTTGATCAATGAAGCTATGTGAGGCCCCACTATCAATTAAGGTAATAACTCTTTGTCCCAAGATTGTACTTTTGATGCGGAATGGGCTATGTTTAGAGGCTTGGGAAATGGTGGCTAACATAGCTGGACTCTTTTCCTCACTTCTAGCTTTCTTGTAGGGATACTCATCTCTTGAATATACCTCGAGTTGGTGGGCCTTGCCCTCACATCTGTGACCTTGTGCCCATTTCCCTTGGCATTTAAAGCATTGTCCATTTCTTTTCAGCTCATCCATCTTTCTACACCAATGGTCCCTGTCCCTTTTTCCCTTGCACCATTGACAAGTTCTAGACCCTTCCTCCTTCCGATTATTATCTTCTTTATGATTAGGTTTAGAGGATGATGTGAACTTCTTGTGCTGGTCCCTTGGCCAATTGTCTTCATATTTCATTGCCTTTTGTATAGCCTCCTCAAGGCGAGAGGGTTCAAAAGCACTTACCATGCTTTTAACTGTTCCTTTTAACCCCTCAACGAACAAATATGTGAGTCTTTCCTGGGAAATTTCGGGAATCATGACTGCTAGTTTTTGGAATTCATTGGCATAATTTTCTATAGTGCCTTGTTGCCTTAGCTGAGTGAGTTCCCTAAAATACCATTCCGGGTGTTTTTGATCAAATCTTTTTATAAGCTTTTGAGTAAATTCATCATAGGTTTTAATTTGCTGATGTCCTTGGGTTATGAGTCCATGGTGCCACCAATCATGGGCCATTCCAGTTAGATGTAACACGGCAAATTTGATTGCATCTGATTCTGTCATTGGGCTAAGAGAAAGATAAGTATCTAATTTCTGAACCCATGATCGAGCAGTGGTCTTGTCCTCACCATTAAAGTTGGGGAGAGTCAATTTGTTTACTCTACTCTTAAGTTCATTATCAATTGAGTTTCTCTTCCTTGGAATAGTTCTTTGTTTGGCTTCACAATAGTCTTTAAAAGATACCAGCTCCCTTCTCTCAGGTTCTAATCTATAGTAGGCTTCCACAATCTCATCCACGTCCTCCAAGGGGGTTTTAAGGTTATGCCCTTCTTCGTTCTGCAGGAAAGGAGGTCGGGTAGGTCTAGAGCTTAAGTCTCGTGAAGGGGTGAACTGATTATTTTCGGAATGGTTAGAGTTTGCTTCTCTATTATTGCAATTACTCAGATTTTGTAGGGCTTGCAGCAAGGCTTGGCTGTTTTTTTCATTTTGCTCTAGTAAGGCTTGGGTTTTCCTTTCATTATTTTCCATAAAAGTTCTAAGTTCTTCCCTTAGGGGATTACCCATAATGTCATCCCCCTCGCTATTATTCTCACGGTTGTTCCTAGAGCCTCGCCTATGGTAGGTTTTCATAGTTCCCACAGGATGGCAGGAAAGGTAGCTCTGATACCACTGAGATAGTCCTTACCTGGCAGGGCTGAGGGAAGTTACAACAGCAAGACTTTGACGTTCTTGTTTCTCTCCAAGTTTTGATAGTAATTGTAATCTGCATTCATTTTGTGTATACATATCCAAATGTTCAAGGATTAGTTTTAATGTCTAAGTTTCAACAACAGATATAACACATTCTGCATGAAGTAAGAATACAGTAAGGGGAGTCATGTATCTTATTAAGGGAAAAAAAACCATGACAGACCTAAGTAGCCTAAGGCCTACCACCTCCTAATTGCCCAATCCCTGTTGCAGGGCCTAAGGGGCTGAAGCCCAAGGTGGGACCCCCAATCCTACAACCCAATCCCGAATCAAGAGCCTAAGGGGCCAAGGTGCCCAATCCCTCAACTGGGCCTAAGGGGTTGAGGATGGGGTTTTTAGGCAATCTACTTAAGACATGATTCATCTCTCTTAATGAGATAACATGCCCATATCAGGCAGTTTATTTACAAACATCAATTTAACAGTACTAAATATTCAATCTGCATTTATTTATACAGCAATGTTTTCATACAGAAACCAGGAATAAATAAATAGAAATCAAGATGCTACTCTGATGTTTGAACGATATTCAATTTACTATAATTTATAAGTAATCTGCCCCTGATGCACAGAAATGATGTAATACCAGATTATGATTCTGAATCAGCAATATTCATATAGATATTGGACATTTTTTTTATCGGTTCATAATGCACAGAAAAACTTAATGCCATTCTAAGTTAAGAAATGTTCATATTCCCATGAGCATATTTAATCTTTCCACAATGCACAGTAACATAACCGGTAATCTACGCTGAGTTGACATAATCGATATTTAAACAGATTTTATAAATAGAATTGCGGATTTTATTGTTATTGAGTTTCCATTCTGAAGAACATTAAACCAAATTACTGGGTGTTGCCACGGATCTCAGTCCCCTATATATTAAACCCCCGTCCATGCACGTTTTAATTCTATGACCCATACCAATTCAGCCAGAATATTCATACTATCTACATATGCAAGAATGTGACGTATTTATTGAATTTAAAGAAGAAATGCAGAGGACGGCGAAACTTAAATATCAATTTCATACAGCATATGTAAATCTGCTCCAGAAATCTTAGACAAGGAAACTAAGTGAGATTACTCACTTATGGTTGCTCTCCGCCTTCTTTCCCGTCGCTCTCTGCTCCTTCCAACGCCCATCCTCATTCTCCCTCAAGCACCTTATACCCGTCGCTGCTTCTTACGGATATGTCGCTTGCCTGAGGGGAGGCGTCTTTTGCGACCACTGCTTCGAATTATAAACTTTGCAAGTTTATTTAATTTTTCCCTTAATTCGCTTTTTTGTAGGAGAATGCCATTTTGTTCAATTTATATCATTGTGATTCAATTTAAAAGTTAACATTTGTTATTTTTAAATATCTATTATTTTAATTACATTTAATTGTTATTTTTAAATATCTATTATTTAATTATTGTTTTTTATATATATTTATTATTATCATATTTATATATATTTTGATTTTCCTTTTTATACCATGTGTCAAATCCAAAAAGAAAAATTAATTTATTATATTTTTTTTTTTTTATAAAGTTAATAAGTGTGAGAGTTTCTTTGGGGATATGACAGGGTAATAGACCAAATGGCTGCTATGTGAAATTCAATAAAAAAATATAGAATTTAGAAGGATGCCATTATTTTAAATAAATTGTGATCCCTTTCAAAAAATTACTTTTTTGAAAAAGAACTTCGCTATGATTTTTATAACCAAGCAGTTTCATTAACCTTGATAAACAAAAACCTGTGAAAATATTTCAATGGCTTTTTGTAAGTTCCATTTTCTTTCTTGAAAGTTCTTCATTTTTGTTGTTGGTTCTTTATATCGATCCTTTAGTGTTCGCATCTCATTGTCCCATTCTTTTACTTCGGATCTTAAAGATAATTCCTGGTTTAGCCTTTCCACATTCGGATTTGGAATTTTCTTAGACCATTTGTCTAAAAATATATCTTTAAATTGGGCCTTAGGTTGAATCTTTAATTGTATAGAATCAATTTTTTTCCTACCATTTTTTGCTTCTTATTTAAAATAAAAAAAACATATTGAAAATATTTGAAATATTGATTTTTGTTGTTGCATATTCCACCAAATTTCTCCATCTTCCTTTCTTACAAAATCAGATGTATGAGTCATTATTTTTCTATGTTTTAATGTTTTGAATCCTTTTATATATTGTAACCTTTCATGTTTCATACCTCTTTGTATCTTGGGTTTTAGCCAATTGTATCTTTGGTTGCAACTTATTGTAACTTGAGTTGGATTCTTTCGTTTTTTATGTCACATCGTATCATATCTTTAGTTGCACCCTTGCATATCTTAGGCCATGCTATTGCACATCTCAAGGTGAGCAAATGCCAATTAAACATGTAGAGAGTAATGTGTGTATGCTTGTCAAATGATGGTTAAAAATAGCAAATAGGAGTAAAATAATTATGGTCACATGTTAAATTGTTAGAAGAATGAAAGCACAAAGAATGAGAGAATACTTTGAGACATTGGGATTTGTGCATGTTTATTTATAATGAAGTGGGGAAGTTACATTGGTTATAACTTAGATTGTGCAAGTTACTTTTTTAGACATAAATAATGGAAGTCAATATTATATTATAAACCTTATGGCTAACTTTATGTCTACTACCCCTTAATCACTAAATTGGAAACTAGACCCAAGTTGTTCATAAAATTTTACAAACAAAATAGAACCATGAAGTTTAGCTATTAGATTAGTAGATTGTACCTAAGACATGTAGGAGAGAGAATCGTCTCCATTATTAACCACTTGTCGAATGTAGTGATGATGAATCTCAATATATGTGGTATGAGCTTTATAAATTGGATTGTTCACCAACCTCAAGACATCTTGATTGTCACAGAAAGTCAGTGTAGTTTGAGGAAGTTGTAGATCACACAAAACTTGATTTAATCAAACTGCATCACAACTGGCATTGACAATTGCTTTGTATTCAACTTTAGTGGAATATAAAAACATAGTGTGCTGAAGCTCACTTTGTCACAAAACAACCCCTAAATCAAAGGAGAAAATGTAGGCAATAGTTGATCACCGAGTATCAGCAAATTTGGCATAATAAAACTCTGTATAGCCTATCAATTTGAAATCCACTGCCTTCTGGTATAGAATGCCAAAGAGAAGTGTACCTTCGACATATCTCAACACATGTTTTGCTTCTTGCCAATGAATAAGCATCAATTCTACCAAAAACTGAGAGGTGGCTAACAACAAAACAAGGATCTAGTTGTGTGGATGTAAGATATATCAGTTTGCCCATTGTCTGTTTGTAGAGTAATTTATTGACCAGTGATGAATTATCATGGATCGACAATTTCAGCATGACCTCCATAGGCATAGTGGAAGGATTACAACCTGCCACACCTTTCCAAAAGATTTGTAGCACTTCTGGCTAGAGCCTTGAAATGAAATGATCATGTTGCTAGAATTCTATAGCTAAGAAATATTGCAGGAGGTCTAGATTTGTGGATGATTTTTAGGACAGCTCACACAAGTTTGCATGAATGACATTGTTGGTATCCCTACAGAACTTTGACTACACTCAGATTTATAGTCTTAAATTGTAATGAGCCTTGCTTAAATCTGACCTCAAAATACTAATTGAAGACTCAAGGCATATCGTCAAACAATTCACTTGCAACCTCCCAGCTTGCTGGTTTATGTGATCAGACTGATATATTCTTTGGAGATTGATTATTGAATGCTTCCAATGCTTGAATTTCAACACTACTATGCATAAATTAACATCCAAAGGCATGAATGACTTCTATAAATCATCTACAATGCATATCAATGATTCCTAAGTGAAAAACATGCACCTACAGGCAACTGGTATTTTGACAAACAATTGTTATGCATACTAAAAATCTGAGTAAGAATGAAATTGCAATGCTTATTGACAACTATAACAACCAGCAATCTGTATCTCCTTACTGCAATACAAAGATTCAATACAAAGCTCATGAGATAGCCAAGACTCTTGGCAATTTGACAATAATTATTCAATTGTGATAATGCTGGTTAATGAGAAATGCAACCTACAGCAGCAAACTAATGCCAATCTTATGCCACTACAATATCTGGTGAATACAATGCTTTTAAAGACTGAAATTCAATGCATACATGCTGATTACAATATGGCGTCAATACATGCAACTCTAATCTTCTCTTCAGACTTAACTTGACTGAACTGTATCTTCATACAGTCGCAATATTACATTAAACAATCTGATTGAAATATATATGACTGTAACTACTTCACCAATGAGCTGCATAAATTAGCCAATGATCCTAATATGATATTATTGTTCCTAAATACAATACAATATAGGAAATGGAACCTGATGCTTTGACTGCTGCAGTCTTAAAATGATTCAATCCTCCTCATACAAGCTGAATTTTGATCTCTTCAATGCAGCGCCTTGCCTTCTAGGCATCCACAATGCTTCATGAATTTTTTCCTAGATTTTATCTGCCTTAGTTTCTCAAAATCGCCCCCTTCAAGAGAGACGCCCCTGTTCAGGAATAAATCTTCAGATTGTAAATAATTGGCAGCTTCAATCGAAGATCAATGACCTTAAAAACGACGCCTCCTATCATGGATTGCAGCGCCCCCAAACTCAAGAGAAATAGAATGAAGTTGTAACTTCCATGAGCAAAGTCATGCCTCCCATATGCTGATAATAATGGCTCCCAGCTGATATGAATGTCTGAGATAAAAATCTGATTTCCTCCTAATGCAAATCGTCCTCCCTTATTAGCAAAATGATTAAGAACTTCATCACAAAATGTCCTCAATCGAATATCCAACCAACCCAGCAAAATTGGCCAAAGGCCACAAATTTTGTGCAAATGAGAAGTCTGAAGTGAAACAATTTTGGGCTAAAAATTGCTTATATTAATAGAAGGAGATGATTACAATATATAGTGAAGGTAGATCACTGTAGACATTTAAGATGTCTAACTACCTCACCTACTAACTACTGTAGCAACAGTAGTATTGACCATTAATAATAGAGAATATAATATTCTAACACCCTCCCTTAATGGTCAATCGTCTAACTAGCCTACAAAAAACAATCTGTAAGTCGTTTGGTCACAAATTCTTCAGGACACTCTGTTGCTATTGAGACCCTCCCTGGATCTGCAAAATGTTGATGACCAAGAGTACAAAAAACCGTCCAAAAAAGAACAGAGAAGGCTTCCCCTTCTTTAGAAAGCTTTGCAACAAGAGACAAGAGCCTGCCACTGACTCTGCCACTTAGAGATGAGTCTGCCATTAACCTTCCCAGAAACTGCAGAACTTCAGACCAGAAAACGTCCAACCTGATGTTGGATAACAGAGTTGTTCCTCCCTATCGCTAGACACACCGAGAACAGTTGCCACGATTTTGAGGATAAATCGGCAAACCGTCGAAACTTTTGCAGAGGAGCATGAAGCCCAAGAACAGACTGCAAGAAGCTAGTTGTGTAGATGTTCGCCCCAACAACGTGAGGTGCGACCAAAACAGACTGCAACAAACCACAATTTTTGAGGAAAAAATCACCAAACCCAAGATTACAAAACATCGTTTTTTTTAAGGAAAAACGGTAAAACCCTTTAGAAACCAGAGAGCCCTCCCATACAACAAAAACCCTGACTAGGGTAAACAGGAATTGACCCTTAATTGTTGAGGAGAAAATTATAAACCCTCTCGGAATTTTTTAAGGGAAAAAATTATGAAAACCCATATAGATAACTGGCCATCTTCACGCTTTTCGAGGCATGAAAAACGAGGTACTGAGAAGAGGCTGATGCACAAAACATGAGGCTCGATTTTCAATACAAGGAGGTAGGTTTAGACATGGAAAACAATGCAAATCCGTTGGCACAAAATTTGAGGCACGAAAAACGAAGTACCCAGAAAAATTGGAGACCAACCCATTTGAGATCTTGAAAAACCCACCAAGAATCTGCAAACGAAAAAAAATTCCACCTTGAACTGGAGGGTCAAAACCCTAGACGAAATTCGCAGAAACCCTAGCCGCCGTGGATGAACCAGAAATTGCAGAAAAATGCATGAAAGAGGATGACTTGTAGAAAATGTCTGAAATTCGCGGCCGCCCCAAGTACAAGGAAGAAACAAGTTTCAAAATCGCGGCTAGAGATGGGAGCCCAAAAACACGTCGCTGAAAATCGTGACCCAACTAGAAAAGCCACAAACCGCTAGAAAAAACACCCAAAAATATCACAAGGGCAGACCCAGCAGTGAAGAGTCGCGGCTAAAAACACAGAGATCGTGCCAGAATAAAAATACGTCCTTCTGAGAAAGTCACAGAGGTACCCACGAACAGGGAGAGAAACAAAACTCCGTCAAAAACAAAATCTGGAGGTCATGGATCGCACTTAGAAGAGAAACGCTTTCAAAACCAGGGCTTTAGAAATCGCGAGTAGGATTCAAGGAAAAAACCAGGCCGCGATCTTCAAAACTCCGAGTTCGTCATAGAAGGTTGTGATTTACAGCCATCAACAACAAACGAAGCACGATCAGGAGATATGGGAATGATAAAGTCCCGTCGCGGGTTACAGGTGTCGTGCCTGTAAAAGACACGGGCGACAAAACACAGGCTGTAACAAACAATCCGCAGCCCTAAACAAACACGCGATCTTCACCAAAAGAAAACACGCATGCCATGGACTGAGGAATCTCTTTTCTGGAAGTCGCAAATTACACACATGCGAATGTAGCAACAAATCCGACCTTCAAACCCTCAAGCACAAAAAATCCCACGACTTAAAAAAAAAAAACTAGGAAGAGTACGAACGTGGGCAGGAGAGTAAAAACGTGCTCAGAAAAGCCGCGAAAAACCCTTCAAAACGCAAGTAGATTCAAAAAACGCGACCTTAGACCCAACCTTCGAATGCAAAGCCCATGATTTTTCTTTTCAGAAAATTTATGAAACCCTCCCAGAATCCTGAGCCCTCCCGTGAGGGAAACTCAGACCTGCTCTGATACCATGAAATAATTTTGGGCTAAAAATTGCTTATATTAACAGAAGGAGATGATTACAATATATAGTGAAGGTAGATCACTGTAGACATTTAAGATGTCTAACTATCTCACCTACTAACTACTGTAGCAACAGTAGTATTGACCATTAATAATAGAGAATATAATATTCTAACATGAAGTAACCTATCCCTCAGCTGCAATAATTCAAGTGATATTTCACACCCTTAAAATTACTATTAATAGGAAGTTTTCGTTTCCTATGACAAATAAGTAATCTACAGAAACCCAAGGCTCCACAAGATGAACTGACAAACAACAACAACATCAAAACTCCCTGATGAGAATGAGGCCCATGATGTTGATTTATACTTTTTCCTCAAGAGGTCGGCCTCCTTCTAGAACTTTTCCAAGTCAGCTTCTAGAAGGAATATTATTTTATTATTTTAATATTTTAATATTGCACTTTATAATAATATAAATTATAATCCAACTCATAAAGTGCAATACGACATTATAATATAAAATAAAGGTTTCCATAAATAGAAATATCCATGATGATACTAGGAAAACCTTCATGAAATCACGAAATGAGCCAACCAATCAACTGGGTATTTGCCAAACGATCCTCTTATCAAGCCCTATTAGCCTACGAGGATCAAGAATAGGCTAATTCCTCCAAACTCCAATGCTCATGAAAAAGGGGACATTACATAAATTGGGTCTTTCTTGTCATGTAATCAATCTTAGATAAATTTCTCCATTGTCAAGTTGTCTAGTCTCGGTCTAGTTTATCAATTATCATTTTGGAAAACTGCTTGAGCTTGCACCATGCCAAGAAAAAGATGAAGAAGTTCCCGATTATTGGAGGCATAAACATAAAAAGAGAGATGAAGATGTCAAAGGTTTGAACCTAAAATCATTAATGTTAGCAAATGACTATGAAAACTCTTCTAGCATTCCCTTCTAGTGGCAATGGCAGCACAAGACGGTATTTAGGCATAAGTTTTAGAAGAGCTCACTTTTCAAATGGCAAGGCCAACAAAGAATTCCATCGTGCACATTTCATAGGTGGCAGAGCCAAACACTAAATACGCCAATGTTTGAAAAGTTGGCAAAGGCAAGTGGATTCTACCAAAGAGAAAGGCCTAACTGAAATGACAAATAGTTGCAACTTTCAGGTTGTTGTGTGAGTTCAAAATGGTGACCTAGGTGGCAAATGTTTAACAAAGCGCTATGCCACAAGAAAACTAGAACCCTCTTCATGCTTTCTAGCTGTTTTTACTAGTGTGACTTCATAACATGTTTGGCAAGGTTTTAGTCATGATTTTGTTGTGGTTATGCCAGCTGAAAATTGTGACTTCCTTTATTACATTACATTTATCTACTGATCTCATTTTCCTCTTTGTCTTGCCACTTAACATGTCATGCCTTCTTCATGGGAAAGCCACTGAAAACTTGTGACTTTAACTTGTCCATGTTTACTTAAAACATGGCATGATTTTATCTTGGTTTAGCAACCTCAAAAGAGCGCCAATCGTACTGTTACATTTTCCTTCTCTCTTTGCCAGTATTTTGTTGTGCACAAAAAAATCATGATAGAAGAGAGCAATTCGACCAAGTTTAATTTCAGTGCCTATCTTGAGTATCTTCAATCAAAAAACATCAGATCATAGCCATTCTTTGTCACAAGCAGCCTATATTGAGGAGAAGTCAAATGTAAAGCATGAACATGCCTATTTTGACTGTTTTATTTCCTCTTTGCAATGGATAGAGTTAGGCTTGCCTGAAAGAAGGGCTTTATTGAATATTTTATTATTATTTTCCCTTTAAAGCTGCTTATAAGGGCTTTGGGCATATAATATAATAATGAGAGTTGATGCTAGACTTACATTGCAAATATTGTTATTCAAGTTATGAAGTCAAGTCTTTGTGTTTTGTTTAGTGAATGAATCTATCTAAGTTGATGTTAAGCCTATGCTAGAAACACTTATGTTGAGGTCATTGATCCCGTGTTTGTGATTTTGAGAATGAAATTGTATTTGAGTAAACTTCATCAAGCTTTACATTGATGCTTGTTATTCGTTAAAGCTAATAATTTTGTGTGTTTCTTTAGCAATATATTTTCTAGAATCATGTAATGTTCATGTATTTAATCATTTCTTGTTGATGTAGAATGTTGGTTTTTGATTTAGCTAGTGGTCACCATTTATTGGTGTTAATTTGTTAAATCTTTTGTTTACAATCTGTTTCCTCTGATTTTGGTCATTGGAAATTTTTAAGAATTTTCCCATATTAGATGCCATTTAAGCCTGTGACGGTTGCGAAAAGATGTTCTCTTGCTACCTGTAGAGACCTTTACAAAGGTTGAAGATGCAGAAGTCTTCTTTACTGTCGCCAAGCTTTTTCAGTCTAAAAGTATTGGTTTGAGAGGAGTGGTTTATTTGATCGTCAAGGAGAATTCTCATTCTGCTAATGAGGTTATTATTACGAGTTCATTAATGAAAGATATGAATAACAAGATAGATATGTACAGGGCCCCTATCTTCCATGGCTGTGGTTGGCAATTCTACCAAAGATTCAACATTAGAAGCACATGACCCTATGTAAGTTGTCTCATGGATGAACTTATCGTTAGTGGTCTATACATCAGAGGATAAATTCTGCAAATGAGATGACAGATTTTATGATTGGATTTCCACATTATATAACATGGTTCTTCACAGTCTTTGCACATAGATTCACATTATGCTCTGTCTACTCTAGAAACCAGGCTGATCATTTATTGCAGAGGAGGCCAAGTGCTTTCAGACAATATGAGCATTCAAAGTAAGAAAGGAACTGATGGTGGTGTGGACGGAAGTGTCATGCAAGAAATATTAATGCAATGCTCCAGACATTCAAATCCTGTCATGATAAGTAGTGTTGTCAGACCATGAGATTATTCAATCTAGAGGATGCAGTTTGTCAAACCCAGTAGGAGTATGTATTTAAATCCTTGGGATGAAGCTTAAAATGATAAGGGCAAGATCAGGGAAATTAAAGGAGTTCATGTGACTGCCTTGTGAGAAATAAATTTATCAAAGGATGCTACAGGGACTAAAATGTGTGTTAAGTTCAAAGCCGATTTATCTCAGCGAACAGGGACATGGATAACTTTCAGACATGATCAAAGTGACACCGATCAAAAGGATGATACCATTCTTAAGAATATCTTGAGATCTTTCAATGACAATGTTGAACAGGCAGGAAGTTCTCAACTCTCCTTATGAATGGAGATTATGGAGTTATGAACAGAATTCCAAAAGTCGATGAAACAAGGCCAATTTGTGTTGTTACTCTGGTTTGATCACTGAGCTTCCTTTTCATTATGGATAATACGAGTTACATTGTTGGCACAGCCAAGTACGAAACTGTTGGATAATTTATCAAATATCTGTGTACAAAATGTTCCTTCTCACACATTATGCTACTGAGAATATCAAGAGTTTTGTTGTCACCATAACTATAATCCAGAGAGTGTTCGAGATTCTGATAAAGAAGAAAAGCAGTGGTCCTTGAGGGGATATTTCTAGTCCCGGGTGATATTTGCCTCCAAATCTCAAAAATGTTGAAATTCAAAGTGAACTAAATCAACTGCGAGACAAGAATTGTAAATTGATGACCCAATGAATATCAATGAAGATTATAAATGCTAGCATCAGAATCACGAAGTTCAACAAATACATAAACTTCAGATGAGCATTTTTAGACTGCTTTGACCTCCAGAAACTCCTCTGTTCTTCAAATGGTTATTGAAGTTCCGAATATGAAGAGAGAGCTTCAATGAATCTATGTAGTTCGGACTTGATTAAATATGAACGAATGGAGCGCGTGCAAGTGAAAAAAGTGCTAAGAGAAAGAGATTTTATTGTTGTCAGCATTTCAGGCTGGTTTCACAACCACCAGCGGGTCCTGATGGGGTTGTGATAACCCCATCGACACCCGTTTTGATTATAGGAACCATAAAAAGTAGTGATATGTTATTTGAAGGCAAAAGAAAAAGGCTCCATCAACATGTAATAAAGTTTTAAATGTAATTTCGGGAATTAAATTAAGTTTCGAAACCTTTCCTTCCTGTTGACAAAGAAAGACAAAGAAGGGTGCTTTGAGCTAATAAGAAAGGGGCCAAAAGGCTGCATGAGATGACACGAATCGTGTCACGACAAGGAATAATGACAGTTACTCTAGTATCCACGAGAAGCTACACTTGATTTTGTTAGTAAAATTGAAATGTTGATTGGCGAATGTATGAGTTGGTTTAGTGAAGCTCTTCACATGTGTTAGTGACAGAGATCTATTTGCAGAGTTTTGTTGAAAGCATGTGTATGGTTCAATAAATTGTTGCTAATGGGTAGTAGAAACTTCAATCGATTAACACACTGGCTTTTGGTTGAGAGATATTCTTTACAAGGACATCTCCTCCAAAGAATAGTTTTTGGGGTAGGCTTATAATAGCAATGCCATCGCTTCATGGATTCTTTTCACTCTTTAGAGCATAACACTCGAGATGGACTGGCCAGTTCAATTGCATTAGCAAAATGGTGAACTCTTTACATGACAGAAATGAAACACTATATTACGAAGTTCTTATAGATCACGATGAAGAGTCATGCACATAAATGTCACCTAGCCAAATAATATAGTCTCTCGGCTGATGATAGTGAATACACAAAATAGATTCCACTGAGAATGTTTTTCAAGACCATGAATACAGTGTTAAATTGAGTCTCAGATGTTTTCAAGGACTGCAAAAGTTGCGGAATATTGGGATGACAATAATCTCGATTCCTTATCAAAGAATTTTGCTCCATACTTGAGGCAATTGAAGCTATTCAACTAAGGGAAGTTTATGATATCGTTCGAGAATCTCAACCCATTGGAAAGATAATATTGTTGGGCGTCAGAAACAAATAATAAAATTCTAGAGTCAATGATTAGCCCATGAGCAAAGACGAATTAACTCTGCATTCACTGAAACTAAATTTGGCATTGTCTTAAGATGTCTTCATGGAAGGCTCAAGCAGTCATGTATGAGAATGCAAAGAGTATAGAAGCCAAATGCAACATTCTTTGGCATGCTTGGTCAAGGAGATTATATTATTGTTCGCAAAATAGGGAAGTTTAATTGTCTCAAGTATTCAATGAAAGAGGGAATTTGTCCTATTGGAATTCAAAAAGTTTTCCCAAAAAAGATAATTTAATATCAAAGAATCGGTTACGAAAAGAGTCAGTTATGAAACTGAAAAGGACTACGAGAGGGAAACCGTTCATCTTCCCATACGAATGTTCTTAAATAAGAGATATTTGTCCATTAGGGGGATCTTTGGCTGTTGTCCGTCAAGGGGGGGCTCCCGTGAGATTTTTCTGAGAAGATAGCAACTGTCTGTATTGTTTAAACAACAGTATTCTTTCAAATAAGCATAACCTTATGTACAAATACAGAGGGTCTGTGAGCCTGATGTTTGCATCAAGAAATAAAGGAGACTTTTTCTTAAATCTGCGTGTTTATTAATTTTTCCTTTGGATTATAGATTTCCTGTGCATCCTATGTAATCTTTCTTTGATGTCTATCATATTATATCAGATTATGAAGGAGTTTATCATAGAATCTTTGAGTTCTAGTTAACCCATTATTTGAAAGGAGCTGTTGTTTATTCTTTTCTGGTTTTCGTTCGTGGGTGTTTTCGTTTGTGGGTGTGAAGTGGGTGATTTGTGCATTATTTATTAGCACTCTCTAAGTTTATCAATCGCATTTGTGTCATTGTTATGCACATTCATTGGTTTTACTTTCTTGCTTTTTGGTCAAAAGCACGCCTAAAAATAATTAAATCATACAAGGGAGCTGTACCTCTAAAATTCAAAGGAAGATCGCTAATTCAATAGCAATCTTCCAAGCTATTGGTTCATTGTGTCACTGCTTAATAGGGTGATTAAGGGTCATTTTTCACATCAAATCGCAGTGACCAATCTGTTTACTAACAGATTTTTGCCGACTCTGTTGGGGAAAGATTCAAAGTGCCACTCTCTTCTTTTCTTAGAAATCTGAAGGTACCTCCCCGAGGGTGGAGGCTGCTGACTCTAACATATGGAACTTGGTCAGAAAATATTTTTGGTAGAAGATCTTGTCAATCTTTTTCTATATCTTCATTATGGCGTTGGTTTCACCCCAACCATGGTCTGCTCAATTTGGGCATTTATCACTGCCACAATACTCAGCCCTACTTGAAGGTTCAAGAAAGCATTTTCCAAAGTTTAATGGAGAGGATTCATAGATTGCTAAAGATCATATTCGAGCCTTCACCGCAGTCTATGGAATTTTGGGGGTAAATGAGGAAAATGGTTTTGTACGATTATTTGTTGAGTCTCTCATTGAAGCTGGTGCAAGTTCATTCCAGTCCTTAGAAAAGGGATGCATTACTAATTGGGACAGCATGAAGAAGAAGTTTCTTAGAAGATTTGGATCAACAGTTGATGTAGCTGCACTTCTATCTAAAGTTTTCAACATTAAAAAGAAAGAGGATGAATTTATGAGGGAGTTTGTGGATCAATTTAACAAATGTTTAATGAGGATTCCCCATAATACTCAGCCAGGTAAAGAGATTCAATTGGTAATTTTCGTTGTAGCATTACACCCTGAAGTCAGTTTCCTCTTGAAGAGATTCATTCTTTTCTGATTTCCGTTCGTGGGTGTGAAGTGGGTGATCTATGCATTATTTATTTGCGCTCTCTAAGTTTATCAATCACATTTGTGTCATTGTTATGCACATTCATTGGTTTTCCTTTCCTACTTTCTGGTCAAAAGCACATCTAAAAATAATTAAATCATACGAGGGAGCTGTACCTTTAAAATTTAGAGGAAGATCGCTAATTCAATAGCAATCTTCCGAGCTGTTGGTTCATTGTGTCACTGCTCAACAGGTTGATTAAGGGTCATTTTTCACATCAAATCACAACGACCAATTTGTTTGCTAACACAATGAAATATTCCGAGCCAAATTTTTTCGTTTTTTCAAATTACCAATTACAAACCAATGCACCCGTTAAGGTTAGCAGCTAAACCAAAACGTGCTGAAGCAACTCTAACCAGAATGTACACCAGGATCCCGATGTGGGCAAGGTGTGAGCATTGGTCAGAGGATCTAAATCAAAATGCTTATGCAAGAACTCTAACCAAGAATGGCATCGATCATGGCGAGCATATGGTCAGAGGGTCTTCTACACTAAGTACTGAAAGGGAACTCGACACCAAGTATGTGCTACCCAATCTAGTATGGAGTTGAGGCAACCATATGGCGGAGTATTACAAATTACAATGCTTGAAGGAAATAATTGAAATGCTGAAAGTACTCAACACTCAGAATGTGCTTTCTAACCCAGAGTGGGAAAGTAGCTACCATAGGGCGGAGATGTAACTATTACAAAACAACTTCACAATGAAAAGTGAGCATTACAAATCAAAATTGAACAAGCTTGAGAATTACTGCCAGTACTACTGTCAGTTTACAAAATGAAGATCATTCGCTTGTCAAGAGCATAGGAATTTGAAAGATTAGCATTACATCACATAAGAACTCTCCTTGGCTTGATTAGAGATGCCAAATCAATAAATCTCTCAATGACCAAAATAATAATTCTGTTTATTCACAAATCTGCGCTTTTTAAATTGAAAACCAGCAACCTATGAATTCACTCACATGCTCATATCTCTCTCTTATCTCATCCGATTGACTTGAAACAAAATGCAACACTCCCTAATAAGGAAGGCGCCTAGGATAGAACATTGAAACCAGGTCTAAAAGCCATGTATTAATTATGCACAGATTCCAATGCAAAGCAGATGGTACGACCCTCAAGAAAGGGGCGATCTGCCTTTTAAAATCACAGCCACCACTATAAAATCTGCAAACTTGAGAAAGATGACGCCTAGACCTAACAATGAGAATGGGATAATACCTAGAACAATATTTTTGTTGTTTTTTTGACTTATGAATAAAAACACAAATCTGCTGTAGCTAACAATGCAATATCTGGAAAACCACTAATATGCAAAACTGATCTAACAAAGCACAAGCTGAATACAATGCTCAAAACCCAATGCAAAACTCACAATTTACGCTATCTCATCACTAGTTGCTGTGTTGCAAGCAAAAAGCAATGCCCGAGCTAGGAGGCCTTCATTCCTCGAAGCAATCCAATACCATTCCGGCAGAGTAACAATACTGTAGACCAAAGATGCTGAATTGAGGATCAAAGTCTTCCTTTTATAATTTCCTGTTGACTTCTCGAAACCCTAAACTTCTCTTAAGAGTCAAACCCTAATTCTTACAAAAGATGGCGTCCCTTTCTTCAAAGCTCAATCTTGACCTTTTAAATAAATTCAACACTTTAATAAATGCATCCAAACTTCAAGGCTTGATTTGACCTTGGTAAATTATAAAATAATCTTTAATGAAGGCGCCACCCCCAAAAGACCACTTTTCAAAACAACATGAAGTCAATAGACTAGGCCAAGGGGGTCAACGTTAAAATAAAACATTAAAACGTGACTTTTAATTAAATAGCTCAACTTATCTCTCCAATTGTGCCCTGAAGCCAAAAATGAGTAAGCCAACTGATCAAACTGAAGTAGGAATCAACCATGCCGAACCCAACTGTAAAACTGCCAGAAATATAATTTACTAAAAATAGTAAATTCTTGAAGATGCTCAGAATGCCAAGAAGAACATACCATTGCGAAGCTCTCTGAAAACCCAGAAAGAATCCGCTATTGAAATAACCAACTCCGAGCCAGAACATCCTTCAAAATAGGAAACCCTAATTTTACCTTCCGACTAGCCTACGGGTCTCCGGAATAGGCCAACGGTCACTGAAAAGATCAGGCTTGAGACGGGGACATTACAGTCTGCCCTCCCCAAGATTGCTTGTCCTCAAGCAATTGCAAACCTGGATGTTGCAGAACCTCATCATTCTCCCAAGTTGCATCCTCCAAAGGCAAATTTTTCCACTTCACCAAGTATTCTCTGATTGTTCTTTTCCTCAAAGAACGTTCTTTGAAATCAAGTATCTCCTCTGGAATTAGAACCAACTGTCCTTCATCCAAAGGTGGCAACTGTGATGAAGCAACCACATTATGTCCAAGTGCCTTCTTGAGGCGAGACACGTGGAAGACATTGTGTACTCTGCTGTCAGAAGGTAGCTCCAACTCATAAGCTACTGCCCCAACTTTTCTGATGACCCTGAATGGCCCATAGAAGCGAGGTTTGAGCTTCTCAGCTCCACTCTTCTTGAGAGTAGACTGTCTGTAAGGCTGTAATCGGAGATAAACCATATCCCCAACCTCGAAAGAACGCTCAACACGCCTCTGATCAGCATATAACTTCTGCTGATTCTGTGCAATCTGCAGATTGTTCTTCAATGATTTCATGATGTCTTGGCTCTGCTGCAATAAGTCCTTGGCTTGAGGAGCTTTGCTATCGCCAAACACCAAATCAACAAAGCTAGGTGCTTCATAACCATAGAGAGCCAAGAAAGGAGACATCTTGATGGACATATGAAAGGAAGAATTATAACAGTACTCCCCTATGTGAAGCCACTTAACCCATGCTCTTTGTTGCTCCGACACATAGTTTCTCAAGTAACCTTCCAACCACTTGTTCACTATTTCCGTTTGTCCATCTGTCTGGGGATGGTAACTAGTGCTCGGAGTGAGCACAGTACCACTCATTCTGAAGACCTCTTGCCAAAAAGTGCTTAGGAACTTGCTGTCCCTATCACTCACAATGTTTTTTGGCAACCCATGCAACCTAATCACCTCATGAAAAAACAGATCTGCAACTTGGGCTGCTGAAAAAGAGCTGGTAATGGCGAGGAAATGAGCAAATTTGGTTAGTCTATCCACTACCACATAGATACAATCCTTCCCTTGGGCCTTGGGCAACCCTGTGATGAAATCCATCGAGATGCTTTCCCATTTTTGATTGGGAATAGGAAGTGGTTGCAGCAAACCAGTTGGCAGTGTATGCTCGTTCTTGTTCATTTGACAAACAGGACACTCCTGAATATAACGTTGAACTTCTCCTTTCAATCCTTTCCAAGAAAATCTTTCTCGGATCTGCCTGTATGTCTTAAAGAATCCTTGGTGACCAGCAAGCGGAATGTCATGAAAAGTCAATAGAATCTTCTTCTTAAGCTTTGAATCAGCCACCAGGAAAATTCTTCCCTTATAGTGTATCAACCCCTCAATCACCTTGTACCTTTCATCATGAAAAGTACCCTCAATAATGCTGGTTGCAAACTGATTTTTGGCATAATCAGCAAGCAACATGTCCCTCCAGTCCGTAGTGAGCTCACATAATGAGCTAAGATGGGGTCTCCTTGACAGAGCATCGACCACAACATTATTTTTCCCTTTGACATACTCAATGTCAAAGTCGTAAGCTTGAAGCTTACTCACCCACTTTTGTTGCCTCTCGTTCAGATCCTTCTGATGCATGAAGTGTTTGAGGCTATTGTGATCAGTCTTGACCACGAACTTGTTTCCCACCAAGTACTGCCTGAACTTGGCTAATGCATGCATAATGGCAAGCATTTCCTTGTCATAGATAGAGTATGTTCTTTCAACACCCCTCAGTTTTCTGCTCTCAAACACAATAGGATGTTTGTCTTGCATCAAGACAGCCCCAACTCCTTCACTGGATGCATCACATTGTAGCTCGAAGGGCTTGGAAAAATCCGGAATGGCCAGAACCGGGCAAGAGCTCATGATCCTCTTAAACTTGTCGAAAACAGTTTGAGCCTTTTCTGACCAACAAAAGGCTCCCTTTTTGGTGAGATCAGTAAGAGGAGCAGCATTCTGTGAGTAACCTTTTACAAACCTTCGATAAAAACCACAAAGACCCAAAAAACCTTTCAACTGAGTCAAATTCTCAGGAGGTGGCCAATCAACTACTGCCTTTATTTTTTCAGGATCCACCTTCACTCCCTCAGCACTGATTATGTGGCCAAGGTACAGTAACTCCTCCATTCCAAATTCACATTTGGATGCCTTTGCGAAGAAACTCTCAGATTCCAGGATGCTAAGCACTTTCTCCAAGTGCTTGAGATGATCTTCCCAAGTCTTGCTGTAAATCAAAATGTCATCGAAAAATATCAACACAAACCTCCTTAACTGATTCTGAAAAACTCTGTTCATGCAAGACTGGAAGGTAGCAGGAGCGTTAGTCAACCCAAACGGCATGACTAGAAACTCGAAATGGCCATAATGACATATGAAAGCTGTCTTCTCAACATCAGATCCCCTCATTCGAATCTGATGGTAACCCGATCTCAAATCGATCTTCGAGAAGAACTTGGCCCCATGTAGCTCGTCAATGAGCTCATCTATCCTTGGAATGGGGTATCGGTTTTTGATGGTGCTTTGATTCAAAGCACGATAGTCCACACACATGCGCATGGTACCATCCTTCTTCTTCACAAGAACCACTGCAGAAGCAAAGGGGCTCTTGCTTGGGCGAATGAAACCCATCTCTAAGAGTTCTTGAATGTTCTTCTCAATCTCATCCTTTTGCCTCTTTGGGTACCGATATGGAGTTGTAATTACCGGTTTAGCTCCTTCCTTGAGCTCTATGATATGTTCTGAACCCCGTTCAGGTGGTGGTCCAGGAGGCAAATCAGCAAAGACTTTGCTCTTCTTTGTGAGTAGAGACTGAACATCAGAGGATAGTCTTGTTTAGTCTCAACCGGACTAGCAGGAAGGATCATGCATTCTGCAACCCACTCAGCTTGATCGTGACGGATCAGCCTTGCCATTCTTTTGAATGACACAACCCGAGGGCCACCATTGGACATTCCTCTTAGTACTATCCTCTTCCCATCGGATTGAAACTTGAGCTCCATAGTTTGCAGATTCAAGGAGATCTCTCCAAGTGAACGCAGCCATTGAATGCCTAAGACGGCATCAATATCTCCAATGCTGACTACATAGAAGTCATCCTTGACTTCGTAGTTTCCCAATTGCATAGTCATGTTTGAGATCTTCTTGGTGCATGAAATGTGGAAACCATCAGCAACCATGACCTTGAAGCCTTCAAACTCCTCTGTTTGCAGCCCCTTCTTTGCCACCACAACTTCATCAATGAAGTTATGTGTTGCTCCAGTGTCGATCAAAGCAACGATTCGCTGCCCTTTGATCATCCCTCGAACCTTGAAGGATTCGTTTCTTTGGAAGCTCGAAAGTTGAGCCAAGACTCCTCCACTTTCCTTCTCATCTTCGGACTCTTCTGGAGCTCTTTCTACTTCACTCTCTTCAAAATTAGATTGTTGGTCTGAAAAATCAGAATTACTTTCACCAGTTGAATAGTACTCAATCTGATTAAATTTAACTCCCTTTGGGCAAACATGATCTTGAGACCATTTTTCCCTACACCGGAAACATAACCCCTTTCTTCTGAGTTTGTTCAAGGTCTCTGGATCCAATCTAATGACATGAGGATTATGATGTTTGAACTCCTTATGCTAAGGTCTCAAAGGAGGTCTATGTTGAGGTCTTTTCCCTTTATCCCTTTTGTGAAAAGATGGATTGGGTTGAAACTTTGCCTTAGGAGCAGCCCACTCCATGTTTCTTGCCTTCTTCATGGCCTCTTGTAGGGTTGGTGGATCAAAGGTTTTAATCCAACCCTTGAGTGGTTCTGTCAAACCTTCGCTGAAAAGGATCACCAACCGCCTCTCCGTGATTCTAGTGACCATGACTAAAAGTCGCTGGAACTCAGCTATGTAGGCATCAACTATGCCATACTGCCTCAACTGCGCCAATTCTCTGAAAGGAATTTCAGGATCCTTTTTCTCAAATCTCTCGATGAGCCTAGTGGTGAACTCATCATACGTTGTGATAGACCGATGACCCAGAGTAACTAAGCCATGGTACCACCACTCGTGCGCCACCCCATCAAGGTGTAGCGTAGCGAACTTGATCGCCTCTTCTTCTGCCATGGGTCTGAGAGCTAGATAGTTATCCAGCTTTTGTATCCAAGCTCGGGCTGAGCTGTTATCACTCCCGTCAAAGTGTGGAAGTGTAACCTTGTTGACAGCTTGATACAAGTCTCCTTGAACTGATGTTCTTCTTTGATCATAATGTCTCCCTTGTCCTTTATTTTTCCTTTTATGATCCATAAAGTCATTGTAGGACATATCCATCTTGATGTCGCCAGGGAGAGAATCATACTCTGCACGGCCAAGTCTCAACTACTCCACGAATGAAGCATTCTCTTCAGGATCTGGCTGAGTGTTAACAGGTGCCAAGAAGGTGGGTTTGAATGGCCTGGCTGAGACATAAGTGTTGTTTGAAGTATGCTGAGCAGCATGTCCATCATGCTGGTTGGAAGCACTATGCTCTCCTCTATGTCCTGAGTTGTTTTGTGGAATGGTGTTCTGGCCCACTTTCCCCATCATGAGCGATACCATATCCATTAGGGCATCCATCTTCCTTTCAAATCTTTGCCTCAGACTGATGGATCTCTCTCTTCCCTTTCTGCTATCATCTCTATTGCTGGTAACCCTCTCGTTACCCCGAACTGATCTCTCACCTTCTTCCATGTATGTTTCCTGAGAAGACTCCCAATGAGCCCTCAAGAATTCTGAAGCTGTCTGACCTTCTGGATCCTGATAGGGCTGGAACTGTTTTCCAACCTTCTTGTCTTCCCTTGCAATGTACCTCTTTTCTCTGTCACTCATAGATAGTTTGTTCACAGGATGGCAAGATCTTGGCTCTTATACCACCGGGAATATTCTCGGTTAATTTTTCATTTTTTAAATTACCAATTGTCCAATGCACCCATTGTTGGGTGTACTTAAACTAAATGTGCCGAAGTAAATTCCAACTGTATCGTGCCAGATCCCGATAAGCAAGGTGTGAGCATTGGTCATAGGATCTGAATGCAAAAACAGAACTGGAAGGAACTCTAACCAAGAATGGCGCCGATGATGGCGAGCATATGGTCAGAGGATCTTCTACCACTACAAGTACTGAAAGGAACTCAACACCAAGTATGTGCTACCCAATCCAGTATGGAGTTGAGGTGACCATATGGCGGAGTATTACAAATTACAATGCTTGAAGGAAATAACTGAAATGCTGAAAGTACTCAACACCCAGAATGTGCTTTCTAACCCAGAGTGGAAAGTAGCTACCATAGGGCGGAGATGTAACTATTACAAAACAACTTCACAATGAAAAGTGAGCATTACAAATCAGAATTGAACAAGCTTGAGAATTACTGCCAGTACTACTGTCAGTTTACAAAATGAAGATCATTCGCCTGTCGAGAGCATAGGAATTTGAAAGATTAGCATTACATCACATAAGAACTCTCCTTGGCTTGATTAGAGATGCCAAATCAATAAATCTCTCAATGACCAAAATAATAATTCTGTTTATTCACAAATCTGCACTTTTAAATTGAAAACCAGCAACCTATGAATTCACTCACATGCTCATATCTCTCTCTTATCTCATCCGATTGACTTGAAACAAAATGCACAACTCCCTAATAAAGAAGGCGCCTAGGATAGAACATTGAAACCAGGTCTAAAAGCCATGTATTAATTATGCACAGATTCCAATGCAAAGCAGATGGCACGACCCTCAAGAAAGGGGTGATCTGCCTTTTAAAATCACAGCCACCACTATAAAATCTGCAAACTTGAGAAAGATGACGCCTAGACCTAACAATGAGAATGGGATAATACCCAGAACAATATTTTTGTTGTTTTTTGACTTATAAATAAAAACACAAATCTGCTATAGCTAACAATGCAATATCTGGAAAACCACTAATATGCAAAACTGATCTAACAAAGCACAAGCTGAGTACAATGCTCAAAACCCAATGCAAAATTCACAATTTACGCTATCTCATCACTAGTTGCTGTGTTGCAAGCAAGAAGCAATGCCCGAGCTACGAGGCCTTCATTCCTCGAAGCAATCCAATACCATTCTGGCAGAGTAACAATACTATAGACCAAAGATGCTGAATTGAGGATCAAAGTCTTCCTTTTATAATTTCCTGTTGACTTCTCAAAACCCTAAACTTCTCTTCAGAGTCAAACCCTAATCCTTACAAAAGATGGTGTCCCTTTCTTCAAGGCTCAATCTTGACCTTTTAAATAAATTCAACACTTTAATAAAGGCGTCCAAACTTTAAGGCTTGATTTGACCTTGGTAAATTATAAAATAATCTTTAATGAAGGCGCCACCCTCAAAAGACCACTTTTCAAAGAAACATGAAGTCAATTGACTAGGCCAAGGGAGTCAACATTAAAATATAACATTAAAATGTGACTTTTAATTAAATAGCTCAACTTATCTCTCCAATTGTGCCTTGAAGCCAAAAATGAGCAAGCGAACTAATCAAACTGAAGTAGGAAGTCAACCATGCCGAACCCAACTGTAAAACTGCCAAAAATAGAATTTACTAAAAATAGTAAATTCCTGAAGATGCTCAGAATTCCAAGAAGAACATACCATTGCGAAGCTCTCTGAAAACCCAGAAAGAATCCACTATTGAAACAACCAACTCCAAGCCAGAACATCCTTCAAAATAGGAAACCCTAATTTTACCTTCTGACTAGCCTACGGGTCTCCGGAATAGGCCAACGGTCACTGAAAAGATCAAGCTTGAGACGGGGACATTACATTTTCTATTTTCTGTTTGCTTTCTTTTCTTTCCATTTGGTTTGTTTTCCATTTTGTTGTCACTTTCGAGGCAGGTTCGTTTTGTCGTGCCCTAGTTTCTAACTAGGGTTTTCGTTTGGTTGGGTCTTTTGTGTGTTAAAATGTGTTTGGATTTCTTTGGAGACCCCTCTAATCTTTCTTCTGTGTCGATTCTGTGATTTCCATGTTGGGTTTGTGATGCCCTAATTTTCATGATGACCTAATTTTTTGAATCGACTTGTCATGCAAACTAGGGTTGGCTTGACGACCTTTACAAAATATTTAGCCTCAGGGTTTAAATTGGTCTTTATGTGGTTAAGGGGTGAGGTTAAGCCCTTAATTTTGATTTCCTTATAAACCCATGTGTCTCGGGTCCTTAAAATTCATGTGACAACATCTTCAAGAAAGTGCTCCATTTTCATGTTAAAACTAGCGAAAGCGAACTCGGGACCAAATTCATCCCGTTCATATTTGCATTGGGGTTCATTCCCAAAATGATCCAGCTTTCGATTATGGTTTTCACACTTGCCCTTAAGTGGAGTCGGAACCGGAGGGGAGGTTGAACTTGGAACTAGCGATTATTTTCGGATTTGGCTTCTGTTCCGATTCCAGTTTCGGTTTCATCCTGTTTCCAGTCCCAATCCCGCTTTGTCTTGAAATGGCTCCCTAATATTTTGTGACTCCACTTCCGATGAGTTTGAAATTTGGCTAAGTATGAAGGTTGTCCTAAGGAAGTAGAGAAAGATGTTGGTTGATGTATTGATTTTTATTCTTTTTGTTCATCTAATACAGGGGTTTATTGCAAAGATTAGGAGATGTTAGGAGCATTAGAAGAGGCTTCCCAAAGGAGCCACCTTGCAGAAATCTCAAGGCAAGGAGCTAAGCCAAAGAAGATCAAGGTGGAGCAGCTCCCTTACACCCTGAGATACAAAGTTACAAACACAGGGAAGCTACTCTCATAGCTAGCAAGGTGGATTTTGATTGGACGGACATCACTGATACCAACTTGGGCCCATTCAATTACGAGGAGTTGCTCTTGGAAACATTTGGTGAAGATATAATAGGAAGGACACAAAGAATTGTTCAATCTGGATTGGCACATGTTGCTATCTTTCCCCTATCAGTCCAGTGTCCTGAATTGGTAATGACTGTAGCCGGAGCATACAATCCTGCCACCAGGCAATGTGTTTTGCAAGAAAATGTTATTATTGACTTAACACCACAAATGATCAAATTTATATTCAATGCACCTGTTCCACAGAATCCTAGGCATGTGAATGAGGCAGAAGCTCTGAAATTATATAGTGACAAAAAGGAGATTAATAGAACTCATATGAACAAGAGTTGGATGAGGGTTGAGAAAAAGTCTTTGGCTAAGCCTCCTGACTAGCCTAAAAGGGCAGACTTCTATAAGGAGATTGGAGACATAATAATGATGCTCTCTAGGGTGTTTGGGAAGAGGGATGCTTCCTAGTTCAAGGAATGGATATTTCCATTTATTTAGACTATCCTTGATGGTAGGCAACAATTTGACTGACCCATGATTGTGTCAAAATGCATACACAATCAAATGCTTAGAGTGAGAGAAACCAAGAGTTTCTTCATAACCTATTATGTGGTTTATGCAGCTACCAAAATGGGGATCTTTCCTGGACTAACTACACTAGGCACATTGGGAGAAGCCCAAGGACAAAAGAACATGTGGGATCACTATGATCAGCTCACCTTGCAAACCTCTGAGTCTCACTACAAAAAGGGTTAATGATGCATTTCTATATGTCATCATTAATCGGCTAACAAGAGATGTTGGTTATAGATTGGGTAGAGAGGCCATGGCCTTTATTGCAGAATGGGGACATTGGTATATCCAATACCCCAAATTTACCTATTTCAGGCTAGCTGGTTTTGATGGCCACCCCCATCTACTGCCTAGGTGCTGCAGCAATAGGATTGTCTTGATGGAGTTCATCTATCAAGCTATAGCACTCAACCTTAAGTTTTCCAATAAACACAAGACTGGTTGCCACAAATTCACCATGAAGTTGGGTGAATATAGTTGTGCACACAATGTGGCAGCTAAGGCAATTTATGATGAGTTAATCTACTTGAAGTTGGGTTTGTACACTTCGAGGAAGTATTTTGACCCTAAACATAAGATGCAGGCGCTCCTTCCTAGTGTCTTTGACAAACACTTCAATTTATTGGAGGACTTTTGGATGGATTTACAAGATGAATATGATCTCAGAAGGAGAAACTATGAAAGATTTCCTATCCCACTCATGCTTGAGTATGGGATAAAGGAAGATTTCCCTAATACATTATGAGATGATGAGGTAACTTTGGATCCCCAATATGAGGCAGAAAATATAGGCACCAAGGACCTTGATCCAGTGGACTGGAATGCAGAAGAGTCCATTGAGATAAAATAGATTGCAAGGCTGCTATTGGACATGAGTATTCAATGGGTTGTCATGAGGATTAAGGAGCTAGAGGCTCAGACCTCCAAAAAGAGGAAGGAAACAAGTACCACTCAAGGGTACAAAAGGACAAAGAGAAGAATGGATCCTAAGGAGCCCCTAGAGTTCTTTCCTCCTAATTCTGGAGAGGAGACTGCTGCTCAAGATCTTCCTAAAGTATAAGGAGAGGAGGCCATTACAGAAGCTGGTGCCTCAACATCTGTTGCAGGAGAAGCAACATCCACTCAGCATCTTGTTACAGAGCAACCAAGTGAGGAAATGCCTATAGGAACCCTTCACAAAGAATCTGAGTTATTGAAAGAGAAGGACCCTGAAATAGAAATTCATGACATTGAGACAGACTCTGAGGCTACCCCATCTGACAAAGAGACTCATGTGGTGGAATCCCTTGATGTAACTAAGGATGCAAGGACTAAACATGTATTGACTGAAGAGGACCAATGGAAGATTTTTGAGGAGGCCAAAAGGGAAGCAGATGCCAAAGCACAAGTTGAGGCATTAGCTAAACAGAAAGAGATTGATGTTAAAGCACAAGCTGATGCATTGATGAAACAACAATAATTGGAAGCTCAATCCAAGGCTGATGAATTGGCTAGGTAGTGTTTGTGACCTTTTCACACATCACCCAATTCAAAATGGGGACCCCCTAATTTTTGCTCCATTAAGGTCTTTTGGCTTGGGTTTTCGGTCTATCTCTCTCTGTCAGTTCTTTTGTTTGATGATGTACTTGCCATTTGACCTAGATTCGAATTTTGGCTAAGTCTGGAGGGCTTTCTGAAGAATTAGGGTTTACAATCTTCAAATAACTTTGAGGTCAAATTGAGTTGGCTAATCAAATTCTGAGCTTAGCACT
>VDFB02256174.1:219122-233073 GCA_007258455.2 Sequoia sempervirens | reverse complement strand
GGAATTGAGAGTGATGTGAGGGAAGGGGGAGGGGCCAAATGAGCTTCCATAATCACATGGCTGGCCTTGTTAAGTAGAGAATATTAAACTATACTAAAAACAAAGAGAAGCTCAATAAGGTAATGCACTTTTCAATATAAGAAATGCATCGTTTGAAGCATCAAACCAATATGCAGTCTGTATGTATGATCAGTCGTCAGTCTCCGCAATGGTACATTTCCACGAATATATAATATTTTTTTTTTTTTTAAAATTTTGCTTCTTCGTCGAAATTTCGACGATAACAACCAACGAATCAACAGAAAGCCTCGACGAAGTTTCTATAGCTGCGACGAATATTTCGTCGAAAATTCGACGAACTTCCAGTGTTCTTCCGACGCTACTACTTGCCTATTTCGTCGCATATTCGACGAACTTTTGGTGTTCTTTCGACGCTACTAATTTTGTATTTCATCGCTATTTCGACGAAATTTCCATGTTTCCACGCTAAATATTTGCCCGTTTCGTCGAGCCGACGACGAACTTCTGGTGCAGTTCGTCGGTGGATAAACAAAGTTTTCATCGATATTCCGACAAAATCCCGACGTATGTCGCGATCCTGCCGACCGACGATTCTTCGCCGTTATTTCGACGTTTACTTTTTCATCGTCCTTGCGACGAAAAAACAGCGACGGAAAATTTTTGGCCATTGCGTCGCTCTTCCGACAGATATTTGTCGAACGACTGACGAACGACCGTCGGAAAATGGTGTCAAATCCTGTAGTGATCCATGATATTATGGTGTGTTTTGATCAGTTAACATAGGGGCATATCTTGATCTTTTTTTCTTTTTTGTTGTCTTCTTGGTGTTCCCATGTAGTACCCACCAAGATCCCTGATGTCTTATGTTACATTGGGGCATCCTTTTGTGCTTGTGGTTATCCCAATGTCTAGCTTGACCAAGGTCTTCGCAACTTTGGGGTGTTGGGATAACCTTTTTTTCTATTGTGCTTGGTTTATGCATTAGACCCTAATTTTCCTTTGTTTACATACCATGGTACCTAGTGTCTTATGCTATAGCAAAAATTAGTGCTTCAAAAATGGCAAATTGTATTAGGATTGCATTTCATGATCAATTTTGTTGTATTGCATTCATACCTAACCTATGCCCCATGATTTTGGTTGTGCAAAAATTCACCTTCTATCTCCCATTCTTCTTAGGATACCTATGATTCTTGACAGGTATAGTTTCACACCCATCTTCCCTTAATTTTATAATTATTTCAAGGAAAGTACTTGCCATTAAACCAACAATATGCCTACCATCTACCCTCATTACTATGCAAGTCCTTATTGAAACTCATGTTCATGATGTCTTTCATTTCATGTTAAGTCATCTCACTCACATATCACACACCTTTATTTTGTATAAGCTAAAGAAAGCATGATCGCAAACAAAGTCCATCTACCGTCCACATTAAATTTCATTTATCTATTAGTGTTTGTAGGGAACTTAATTTCATCTCATGTCACATTATAGGTTCATTGCATTCCATCTCATATTTCATTCTTACTTGTTTAGATTAATCATATTTGGTTATTCTAATCATCTTAGATTCATCTCATTATCCATTCATTTGCACATTATTCCATATCATTAACACATTGCATACATTGCCACTTGCATCACAAAATTGTTAGATCCATATCCATAGCATTTAAAGTCATAAATCAATCATCACATCCTACATCATACATGTTAGTCATCATATATATCATCTATCTCATCTATGTAAGCATAAATATACATCATCGTAAACACATCCATACATCATATCATCATGATCATCCATAATAAAATCATAAACATACACACATGAATAAATAAAATCATCCATCATATATACATCACATAACTAGTGTCAATATCACATATCATATATAAAAAATCAAAATACAATGTCCATCACACAGTCCATAATAGTGTCCATCATATAATCAAAGTACATATTCATCGCATATATCATCAAATCAAGTACAAGTGCAAGGCTCTAGATCAACTATGATCTATGTTGCTCCGTATTGTACATCCATCATGCACCTATCAAAAATTGGTATCCTATCACCTGTCCTCTCCCCTCTCTACTATGAGTTGTCCACATCTTATCTCTGAGGTTAGTCTGGCACTCCCCCTACGTGTACTAGAGTCTCTCTCCAACTGCTATATCCATGGGTACGTGTCACTCCTGACTGGGATGTGGTTGGCATCTGTGGCCTTGCTCGCACATAGGGAGGTATTTTCCGCTCCTCTAGCACTACTGTATGGTAGGACACCATATAATAATTGGCCTCTCACATGTACTCATCCTACTCTGTTGCCTGATATTTGACTACATCCCACTCTCTCCTGTATCTATCCCGGGATCCACATATGGATCTCCTCTCCTGCACTCATGCATCCTATGCCAAACTCAACTGATCTATCTCTACCTCCATCCATGACACCGACTTTGTGGCCCTATCCCTCTCAGCCTACATAACCTATATCTGTGTCTGCAATCTCTACACCTCTTCCCCCATCTCACCACCCTCACCTTGTATTGCTTGTGCCTAAGCCTATATTGCATCTCTCTCTTTGCAACCTATGTCTATGCCACCACCACATCCCTCTCCCTTTGTAGGGTTTACACCTGTATCCATGTTGCATCCCTCTCACTCTGTAGGGTCTGCACCTGTGCATTCCCTATGTCCCTCTTTTCCTACAAGGTCTACACTAGGGCCCTCATAACATCCTCCCTCTCATGCATCAACCCCATGTATCCCACTATCTACTCTGCTACCCCGACTCTATTGTGGAGCTTTTCTTGCTCCCATATTAGCTTAGTCCTCTCTCTCAATAGCCCCTCCACTTGTAACCTCAAATCATCCATGTCCTACTCTACCTCTGCCATGGTCCCTACCGGTACCTGCTCTATCACTCCTCTAGGCTCCCATTGTCCCCTCGACTATAGTATAGTCACCACTACCTCTAGCCTATCTTGCTCCCATCTTATAGCCACCCCATCCTCATGCTTTATGGATAATTCTCCCTCCAACCAAGTCACCTATTCCTGTAACTGGCTCACCTCCATATGTAGCCTATCCCTCTCTTTTTGTATCTCCTCCTCATGTCAAGATACTGCATCGACTATGTCCCAGAAAACCCTCTCACCCTCTGACCACACATTGACCACCTCTAATTGTAGCATGCTCACCTAGGCCTCTAGTCTGCATCTCACAACCTCTATATCTCTCAATCTCTACTTAGTAATCTATAATCTCAACATGGCCCTTCTCAACAGTATAGTCAGATCCTCTACTATGAAGTAGTACCATGGCCAATGGGGGATATTATGAACATCCATATCCATCACCTCTACCTTTGCCTCATCTCTCCCATCCATTCCCTCCATCCTTGTCTCCTCTCTCTCATCCATCATCTCCACCTCTACCTCATCTCTCTCCTCCTCTACCTCAATCTCCACCCGATCTCTCCTTCGCAGTCTCCTCCTCCTCACCCTCTCCTGTTGCTCTATGGCCCTAGCCTCCATTTGTCCTCTCTCTTACTTCCTTGCTACTCTAGCTACCTCCTGACCTCTCCCATCCATCTCCACCATCCTTGCCTCATCTCTCCACTCCTCTATCTCGATCTCCACTCTGGCTCTCCTCTAGTGTCTCCTCCTCCTCCTCATCCTCTCCTACTACCCTATGGCCCCAACCTTGCCCTATCATCTATCCTACTATCCTACAACCCCTGCATACCCCTGCTTCCCTGCTACTCCAACTTCCTCATTCCCTCTCCTTTGTTTTCCCTTCCTCCTCTCCTCTAGCCTTCCAATCGTAGCTCATCCTCTAGCCCAAAGCCTAGTTCCCCCACAATCAACTCCTCTAGTGTAATCCATAGAGACTGGTAATGGGTATGCCACACGATGTATCAAACTATCACTCCTACCTCTACTTCCCTCTGAGACCTACCCAAGTAGCATACTAGCTGCAATGTCTCCTAGTGCTCTCTCACAAATCTTAGAAAAATTGGCTCTCCCCATGGCAACTCTCATGAAATTTGTCGAATCCTCTATGGTTCGCATGGAATGTCCTATGTAATCCCAAACTATCTAGTCACTCTGTCTAGCCTATGTGCCTCCACTATTCGTGGCTCCCTCCCAACTATGTAGCATTTGGTATAGAAATAGCCTTTGTGCATCTCCTCATCTCTCCTCCATCCCAAAAATCATCATATCATGTATGGCCTCCACACTATATCCTCCTCTCGAAGGTCATCCAATGTCCTTCATCTGTCTAGATCCCCAAATCCCTCATAGTTCCATACCCAGTCATACTCTTCCCTATACTATTAAGCTATTGGTGTTGTTTCATCCTCCAATCCTTCTCTCACCACTCCTGGCCTAGAAACATTGATGTGCTATCAGGCCCATACCTGTAGTGGTGTCACCTGCATCACACTAAGCACCTCTTGGTAGCACATGACGTGCATGTCTCTGTATAGTTGTGCTAGTACACATGTACCCCCTGCGAACTACCCCTCTCTTCCCTTGATGATGTGTTGTATCACCTCCATGTAGCTCAGGCTAAAGAAGCACCCACTTCATTCTAGTAATAGCAATCCACTAATCAGCTCATATAGGTACAGTGGTAGCGGTGGCACTCCCAATGCTAGGCATCGGTCCACATCCAACCTCTACCTCTGTATAGGAAGGTCATCTCATCCAAACAACACCAACAGGGTATAATCCAGTGTCACCCCCTGTGATGTCATTCCACTCACTAGGTGGCCTGCTATAGGCAACCTTAGTATCTCCCATATGTCCTCCAATGTCACAGTCATCTCCCCTATCAAGAGATGGAAGGTTGAAGTCTCCAACTCCAGCACTCTATAAGGGTTGTTAGCATAGCTCAATGAGCTCTAATCATCAAATATCCCAATAAATGTAGCAACCTCACTTGTGACAAGGGCTCATGATCTACTTCATTGATGGTCATTATTGTTATCTCCAACACCTCTTATCACCTCTTGAGCATCCAAAAACTATCAGATTGTTGCATCCATATCACACCACGTGTCATTCATCCCATCCTTTCATTGATCTATGCCTCTTTTCTATTTCCTAGCCCTGGGCTATCTTTTCACTAATTTCTCCCCTCCTTTTTGACTCGAATTTCCCCAAATTTCCTGATCTGATTTTCTTTTTTCTCCCTCCCCCCTCATCCACCCCTTAGGCCAACCCACCCTTCAATGGATGACCCCGCCCTCTAGATGGGCGAGCCTACCTTGGCCTACTGGTGAGCCCACTTGGGAGGTAGGCGAACCCGCCTTGACCTGCGAGCAAGCCTACACCGACCCACAGGCAAGCCCGCCCAAAGGATGGCCGAACCCGCCCTCGGATGGGTAGTCACGCTCGAGTGAGGTTAGCTCTCTTGGGGCAGGGTCACCCACCTTACGGGTGGGGTAACCCCTCTATTAGGCGGAGTTGCCCAATAGGGCCCAATCTGATTTTTTTGAGAGGATTTGCCCGATCCCAGAGCCAATCCACCCTCCCCTATTCTTTTCCATTTTCAAGAATTTTTTTTCTAGGTGCATTTACCCTCTCATTGGGCACATCCACCCCCCTTCCCCCTGCCTCTAATAGGTGATTCTACCTACCTGCTCGACACAATCAAAATTTCACCCCTAACCCATTTTCCTAAATTACCCCAATCCCAAAACCAACATTTTCAAAAAGCATTAAACTTCAACATATCACAAAATATGCTTAAAATCACAAAGAGGGTTTTTGAATCTAACCTGAAGTGGAACCATGTGATCATGGAAGAACCACTATACCTCGTCCCCCTAGTGAATGATGTCAGAATCATAATTGTTTGGCATCCTCTTCTCTTCATTCTCTCTCACTCAACTGCCAGGTGTGTAAATGAGGAATGGTAATTCCTAAAATTTCCTTATATAACCTTTTCCCTCCATTTTTTCACATTTTTAAGTGAAGGGTATTTTTACCCTTTGTTTAAACCTCTTTTAATTCTACTAATCCTCTAACTTCTTGGGGCCACCATTTGCAAACTGTATGTCTGTTTGACTCTATTCAAAAGCCAATATTAATGGTTTTTCGAGCTTTATCCAACCATACCTTTTGTTTCCTCCTATTGAGAATTTTCCTAGGGCCCCTTTTTCTTTCCCAACCGCCCTCTCGAGAGGGCATACCCTACCAATTTTTCCCATTCCTTCATCATGGTCATTCCCTTGTGAGATGGGGGCATCTCCCTTCATTTTCCTCCATTTGGGGAGCTCACACTACTTCTTCCATGCTATGGCATCATTTTTCTAATCTCTTCCTCTATAGAGTCATCTGTATTTTATTTTTCTTTGAAACACAATTATTCTAACAATATTTCAAAGAGGGGAAAAATGTTGACATCCAAGTTTGACCACTCCCATATAACCATCTATTCCATCAGTATTAATTAAATGATTTATTTAATTAATATTTCCTATTTTTCCTAAGGTTCCAAAAGTATTTAATTTAACAATTAAATACTTTACCTTTTGTCCTTTATTCTCTAAATTAAATAAACATATAAATTTATTTAATTTGGTTATTTAGCCTTTTGGAATTTAAATAAATTTTAAATTCCTTTTTTTCTCTCTCCTTGTCACATCCTCCATATTTGTTCACTTGCCTCTAATCCCTCATTAATCTTCTTAATCACCTATTTGCATAACTTTAATCTAATCACATGTCATCTTTGGAATGTACTCCAAATCAACATTTCATAAGTTCTTTTCCATTTAAGCCTTGACCTCTTCCCCATGTGAATTTAAAATTCTCATTTATTCATTCAATGCATTTCTTTTCCCCATGCAAGTTGTTGGAAAATTCTAAATTCCCTCACTTGTCACATCAGTCATATGGGACAAAGGCTTCCTTTATAAGGGCCTTGTCTTATCCACAAGGTACTTTTCAACTTCCTTTATGGGTATGTGCAGGATCATGATGGGCCAAAAAGTGGCGATATGATGGGTATTTGTAGGGTATGTGGCTGACGACTTTTTTCTTACCCAAAATTAATGAAAAAAAAGGGTTTTTAAAGGAGATTCTTAGCTTTCCACCAATATAAATTATACTTTACTTTGAATTTAATAAATAATTATTATTCATTTTCTATTTGAATTACGACTAAAGTCCTAATTGATAGGTTGATTGAAAAATATCTATAGCTTTCAAATGTTATCACATTTTTTGAATCTGAAACATGTGACACATTCTATGCTTCGTATACTATAGGATTAAAAAATATATATTGAATTTCATGAAGTTTTGACCAAGTTAAGGTGGTTAGATGTACGAGTTTTTATATTTTTTAAAAGTTGTAATAAAAAATCATAATTAATTATTTACTTGGAAAAAATTTACAAAAAATATGCATCACATTAGACATGAGTCCTCTACTTATATATCTAAAATATTATTAAAAATATTATCATTTTATTGTGGTTAGGTGGTTAGACAAGACACCTACTTTTTTTCCCTAAAATTTAAGTACTACTACATTGAAATTTCAAATTTTCACCAAATAGATTTTGTTTTTTAAATATAAACCTAGTAGTTTAGAAACTACATTCAATTTGCTACAAATTATATTCTTACATATTTTTGAAATAATATAGATAACTTATTCAAATTTTTACGTCAAGTTTCCTAACTTTAATTTTTCAAAAAATTTCACCAATTAAGGGCCTATTTTTTCCATGATGATCCTGCACATACCCTTATAAGGACCTTGTCTTATCCACAAGGTGTTTCTCATCATGTGAATTTAAAATTCAGATTTATTCTCCCAACTACTTTCCCTTCCAATCATGTCAATTTAAAATTCACATTTATTTCTCCAACCACTTCTCTCTTCCCCATGATGATGTGTGAGGAATTCTAAAATTCCTCACATTTCAACATCCTTCCCACATAGGGACAAGAAGTTCCTTTTTGAGGAAATCTTCTCCCCATCCCAAGGTACTTGCAAGGACCTCCACCTCATACATCCTTTTTCCAACTCATTTTTCCTTGTGACACCTCATCCTCCACATGGCAAGGTGTGAGGGCTTGTGAGTCCTCAACTCACCACAACCCTTCATCTTTCCCATGTTGAAAAAATCTTGACTGCCCAATTCTCTAGAGATTCTTCCCTTAAAATGGAAGATTTTCTCTCAATTGATTCATTCATTACATTTGCAATTCAAGCTAAAAATATCTCAAGTTCAAGCATTCTCATATCCTCATTTTTTGTATGCTTTAATCTCTCATCACTTGCATTTGCATTCATCCATCAAAATACCCAAATGGCTCATTGCATTCACCATCTAATCTAGGTCATTTTTCATCTAGGTTTAGTCCATTTTTCCATCAAGGAGCACACATATCATCAACTATCAAAGGGCCAACCAAGGACCAACTCGTACAAGGTATAAATTTGCATTTTTTTATCTTTATTTTTTTTGAGTTTAACATATCCCAATCTCAAGATGTTGAAGTGTTGTTTCCTTCTTTTTCTTTTTGTTTTTGTATCTTTTAGGATAGGTAAATAATGCTACTCACAAATACATAAATTATTCACTCTAACACCCACTGTAACTGATACTTGGTGAGATCACAAAAGTATGAATAGATAGAAATGGGTCCTGACTATGAGACCACGTTAGGTACCCATGTACAATATATTCTCTCACAAATTCAGAAAAAAGGAGAAAACCTAGTGGAAACAAAAATCCTCTCCAAAAAAGAGAAAGAGAAGAATTTAAGACATTCTGAAAAAGATGTCTCATGATGATAGGAACACCATGATGAAGAACTACTAAAGCATGTAAAATTTGTAAACTCTACTAAAGATGAACTCGTGTTTGTTGGAATTAATGAACCTCCAAGAAATGTAGATCAAGATGAGAGATACAAAACACTACACATGAGTGAACATATGAACACTACTCAACCATGTGCATAAATGTAATCAAACTCTATGAAGTTCAAAATATAAATAGTACTATGATCAGGAGTACTAGAATATAAAAATGTGACCCACTAAAATAATCCCCCATATGATAGATCAATATAGAAGGTTCGTGAGAGTAACCAAAAACAAGATTCCTCCATTATTTCATTGAAAGAAGCGTTAGCATTTAATATTGTCATAATTCCCCTTAATTTTAAGAGAATAAGTAGACTGAATGAAATCGGGCACAAAAGCATGCAATTAATATAGACCAAGATGTAGGTCCAAAGGATGTAAAAGAAACTAAACATGTTGTGCATCAAGGCACACACGAATAAGGAGTGGATCACAAGATCCATTTGTGATGGAAAATCAAGGCAACACACACCATTTGGTGAGAATCATCAGGATCTACACAAGCCCCCATTACACTTTATAATTGAGTGTAAGTACAAATTTCCCAAATTCCCTCTATATGGAACACACATTCAATTTTCTGGCACTTTATGTGAGTGCATTTACAAACTTATTTACTATTGAGTTCTTATAGGTTTTTATCATGAGGTGGATTAAGAAGACATATGCCTTTCAATCCTCAATAAAATGATAAAAATAGAAAATTAAAACCCCCTTTATTATTTCTTTCCCCCCTTAATTTGGCACTTTATAGGAGTGCTTTGTAATTAGCCCAAACATGGCATAAACTAGCACTTTATAGTGGGAGTGTAGCATTATACCTATTGGATGTATTGCAAAAGAAATAAAATTTCAAAAAAGAGCACTCAATTCTAAGTTACTAAGCAAAAGTTATGATGCTTTTAATTTTTTCACTTTTACAAAATTAAACTTACCTTCTTGCCAAACAATTCAAACTTTTGAAAACTAATTTTCAGCATAAAATTAAAAGAAGAGGAAAAAAACAGAGGAATTAAGCCCCCTTGAGTTGAAAAAGACCAAGGGTTGAATATCCATGTCACCAAACACTAAAAATCAACATGTGATTTCAACAATATTATTTAAACTACTTATGAATGATTTTTGTGGCCTGTAATGGGTGTAGATGAACACCTATAAAATCCAAATGTACAAACCTTGCCGAAATGCACCATAAGATTCAAGATCCTATTACAAGACCACATGAGGATAAAGAAACATTTATGTATGAAATGTAATGCAATACAATAGACATGTATGATGAGAATGTAATAAAAAATCCAAAACAAAGAAGGCACACATATAATGTAAATGGGACACAAACACAATAAAAACAAGATGAAAACACAATGCAAACAAAATGTAAACTATTAGAACTATAAAATTTTGAAAATTTTACAAATTTTTATACCCATGAGTTTCCAAATTAGTCTACCATAAGCACAAAAATCCTCTCTTCATAATATTTTTTCCCATACTTTGTCATTTGGTCCCATAGAATCCATCTAGCCCTAAACATTTCACTGTATAATCCATATCGGCAAGAGTTTGGGAATGTCATACCAAGATGATTTCATCTGTAGAAACATATCGACAGGACACAATTCATTGTCTCAGTGACAAAAAGATCATATCGGCAGGAAAGTCATTATCGAAATAAGTCATAACGAACTCATGTATGTATTACCGACCGGCACATAAGGAGACATATCGAATAGACTAAAAGTCATCGGAATGAAGTCTTACTGCATGCATCAGGTCTTTCCGACAAAGCCTAAGGGGATTCTATCAATGATTATCAGGATGAAGTTAGGTAGTACTGTCAACCCATATGTCACACCAATAGGATTATGCGAGTAAGGGACTCAGCAGTATGAATTGATTATCAGCAAGACTAATTCCATCAGAGAAAGATATGAGAGTCACGCAGAGTGTTGTTCATTGGTGAGAAAATAATTATGTCTTACTGACTAGAAAATAGACTAAGAGATATATCTTGGTGAGACATGAAATAATCTATGGAACATCTCCCCAACTCAAAATGTCATAGCGATATCCAGTTTCCAATAGTCGGTGAGACTTCGAGGTGTCAGGGAGACTACATGATGTTTTCATGAAAGGTAAATAATGAATGTTGCAAAAAGTTATCGCCCAAGATTTGAAAATGTCTCACCGACAATACTATTGATGTGACAGTGTGAGTTTCGAAAAAGGACTTACTTTACTTGTGTTTCAGCTAACATATTAATGGCACGACAAAGCACAATGAGGAGAATTCAATTGGAAACATTTGTGTGGAATTGATAGCAAAAGAA
Source organism: Sequoia sempervirens (assembly GCA_007258455.2). Classification (NCBI taxonomy): domain Eukaryota; kingdom Viridiplantae; phylum Streptophyta; class Pinopsida; order Cupressales; family Cupressaceae; genus Sequoia; species Sequoia sempervirens. Next base: position 221,809 of record VDFB02256174.1, on the reverse strand, counting down.
TCATAAAGGCAAATGAAGAACCAGGGCATTCTTTTAGTCCAAAGGTTTCGAGGAAAAGACATTAAGTTCTTGTGCCTTAGTTCCTCTAATTTTAACTTCTGTAATTTTGAAGAATGGAGTCCTCCAGCTTAGGAAAATCAAAAAGTAGAAAGCATGGTGAAAGCAGTCAGCCTAAAGGAAAGAAACAGAAAACTGAAATAGAACATGAGGGCACTGAACAAAGATTAAATCAAGACCTCATTGATCAACTACGTGGCTCTGGACCTAAAGCCAGATGATATGTGCAACTTAGGGAAGAAATAGATAAATTAGATGATAAATGTAAACTCATAGGAGATGTCTGGACTTCAATAAGAGGGTATGAATTTTTTAACTTTCATTATCATTGGAGAAATCATTTTGAACCAGTATGCAACCCGTGGAAGCTTAATTTAGGAAAGATGGTGTGCCCTAATGTATTTTTCAATGCAGAATTGGTAAAATTGTTGGTTGTCCACTATAATTCAAAACTCAAGGCTATATGTGACCCATCCAGGAAACCACTAATACACTTATCAAAAGATGCAATAGGGGAAGTTTTCAATTTAGAAGGGGTTTGCAATGAAAAAATTATATGTGAAGAATTGGAAATGGAATTCGGGAGAATGTACACAATTTATAAGGGTTGGAGGTTGCCAATTCATAGGATTAGACAAGGTGGTAAACCAGTTCATCTGCAGGATAGTGATGGACCTCCTTTTCATGTTGACCTATTCGAACCCTATTTGAAATATGCTTATTTCTCGGTAGGTCAAGTTTTGGGAATGGAAGTCCCTGAGTATATGTCAATTGTGCCTATGATCATTTCAACAGACATCCAGTACCACAACTCTAGACCATTTGATTATGCCTCTTACATTTTTAAGGGGCTTGATTCTACATGAATGGAAATAAGGGGTGGAGCCTCTATATTTCATCTCAGGCATTATTCATTGTTGATGCACATAGTGTTATATTTTGGATAGGAGTTGGGGTTATGGCCCCAGGAGATGAGAATTTCTCAATTTGACATTTACAAAGCACAACATTACCTGTTCAATATGGACAGCTCTCTGGGATAGTAGATTTGTTAATTATAGTTTTATTCACTTTGAGGAGTATTTTGTGAAGACATTGTACAAATTGTACAATCATCCATGTGATTATTCTTTATCTGAAGAGATAAAGAGGTTTCTTCAGCCAAAATATTTCAATAGGCCAATTAGTCATAACTGGGGGGATTGGTATTGCTTGGAGGGTGCTACCATGAGTAGGGTTTATGGATTTTAAGACGCCCCATTCATTTTGCCAAAAAAATCCTGGATAGAATTGTGGGTATGTGCAAGATCATGATGGGCCAAAAAGTGGCAATATGATGGGTATGTGGCTGGCAACTATTTTTTTACCCAAAATTGATGAAACGAAAAGGGTTTTTAAAGGAGATTCTCAATATTTCACCAATATAAATTATGCTTTACTTTGAATTTAATAAGTAATTATTATTAATTTTCTATCGAAATTACGACTAAAGTCCTAATTGATAGGTTGATTGTAAAAAATCTATAGCTTTCAAACGGTATCATATTTTTTGAATCCAAAACATGCGTCACATTCTATGCTTCGCATATTATAGGATTAAAAAGAAATTCGAATTTCATGAAGTTTTGAGAGCAAGTTAAGGTGGTGAAGCCTTACTAGTTTTATATTTTTAAAAAGTTGTAATAAAAAAATTCATAATTAATTATTCACTTGGAAAAAAATTACAAAAATATGCATCACATCGGGGGCATGAGTCCTCTACTTATATGTAAAATATTATGAAAAATATTATCATTTATTGTGGTTAGAATTGGTCATACTGGACACTCTACTTCTTCTTTTCACTGAAATTTGAGTATGCTTTGCATTGAAATTTCAAATTTTTCATAAAAGATTTTTTTTTTCTTTAAAAACCTAGTAGTTTAGAAACTACATTCAATTTGCTACAGATTTTATTCTTACATATTTTTGAAATTATATAGATAACTTATTAAAAATTTTACGTCAAGTTTCCTAACTATGATTTTTTTGAATTTTTTGCCACTTAAGGGCCTATTTTTTCCATGATGATCCTTCACATACCCAATGTTATGAATTTTAGCTCGTTTTGAAAGCATGCTTTCATGTCTAGTACATTATGCTTTTGTGATTTTACTATGTTAGCCAAAGAAGGATACAATTTGATCATTGATGAACTACTACAGTACAATATGAAAAGAGGACCACCCAAAAAGAATTTTGACCCAGAAGGGTATATTAATTCAACTAAAATAAGGATAAACTTTGGAGGGTATCAACATGTGCCCTATCACTTTGATGATATGATCTGGAATTTGGAAAAGGAAGAAGCAGAGATAGTGGTCAAAAGATATAATCAAGGGTTACATGATGCAGAGTTGTTGTCTTCTGGGGAGGAGGCATCTCAGGATAATGTACCACAAGACCAACCAAGTAAAATGTCCATATTGAGAAGTCAACATTACACTTGCCTTGCCAGAGACTTGAGTGCTAAAGAGAATGTCGAGGAAAATGCAAGGCATGTATCGTTTGTATCAGATGATGAATTTATAAACTCTCCAGAGTTTAAGGCATTCTTGTACAAGAAAAAAGGAAAAGATATAAGGGAAAAG